>JABCJZ010000334.1:0-30912 GCA_013184445.1 Fusarium sp. NRRL 53497 | reverse complement strand
GTGTACGGGGTGGCGGTGAACTAGTCTAGTATACTAGAGTAGAATGTCCAATGCGGTCTAACAGACCTCATCGCCAGATAAGTGTGAGAGTCTTAATCCAGCATTGCATCTATCATTAAACTAATTAAAATAGAATAAAGCACTCTGAGCAGGGGCTGTCCCTTGTTATAAACTGGTCTTTAAATATACCTCGAAAGATAGTGCAGAATCTGGACTTAGTACGGGCTGGATGTTGTTTATATAAACCGCTGGTTCAGTTGCTCCTGTGATGGAGAGTAACAGAGCATCAAACCAGCCTTCTTCCACCAAGTTTCCATACCCATACAATTATACAATTCTCCCCCAAATCCTCCTGCAACCTAAATATTCCACGACTCACCTCTAAGGCCAAACACACATATACGCAATGCTTCGCTCCACTCTCCTTACACTCACCGCCCTCGTCGGCCTCGCAGTAGCTGACGGCAGCAGCAACTGCCAGTTCATCCAGATAGGCGGCATTGACCCCAAGTTCGGGGCGTCGCCTAACAACCAGGTGCCCGCCATTGCCGACAAGATCATGAACGGCGTCGATGACAACCGCCTCTACCGTAACGGCGAGCACATTGCGTGTCTGGTGGGAAGCGTCATATGGTTCCCGGGCTCCATCTGCGCATTCTTGCAAAACACGAGCGGCGGCGTCCTCGGTCGTGACGTCAAGACGCTCGCCAACGCCCTCAAGGACAGGTGCGGCGCCTGCGGCAGCATCTCGACTGGCTTTTTCAACGGAGACCTAACTTGAGCCACGGCCAGCTTACCATCAACGCTGTCACGAGTACCAAGTGCAACGGGGTCTGCTAGGCTGTCTATATCTTGGACGGCGAATTGTTACGACCCTTAAGATTATGCCACCTACACACCACATTTTGAAACAATTTACATTCACTCGAAGATAAGGTTCACTCACCCTCACCATCTTGGGCAACTCAATACTCACAGTGACTATTGTGAGAATCTGGACAATACTAACCCGCGCTGGAGGAGGCACTTAAATATATAGATCTACGATCATTAGCGTACCATAGAGCTTAGCTCACTAGATATCAATATAACTTCTTTACCTTAATAATCATAGTAACAGCGGTCGGGATACACTGAAGAGCATTTAACCCTAAAGAAAATCCATTTCATACTACTCTAGCTAGTTACATTAAATAAGGCATCTGAATTCTGCTCCCCCCTACAAATGAGACACTCAAAAAGTCATGGAGTAGTGGCTCCATGTCTGTTTGAGCCGCAGCGTCCAGCCACTCCTCCAAGCTCACAAGACTGTATCTTGTGTCTTGGCCGTCTTCCTCCTCCAGGTACTTTCTCAGTTGGCTAGGATGCAGTTTCGTGTCACTGCAATGATGCATGAACATAGTTGTAGTCTCATGCGTAGCCGCTTCGATCATCTCAAGTGCGCTGTCGACAAGCCGACTCGATACATGTTGGACTGATACAAGATCGAGAGGCCCATCAACGTTGCTTTCCAGTGCAGGCACAAGGTTCAAGGCCCGCGATGTATTCAAGATGGCCGCCATCAAGTCCAGCTTAGGAGCACCAGGGCCGACGATACTGGCTGGCCGATGGATCACCACAGGTAGGCCGCGTTGATTGCTTATCTCCTCGAGAACCTGCTCGGCAACCCACTTGCTATCTCGATACCCACTCTGTGATTCTGGCTCGGGGATGCGGTCATTCGCAGACTGCGCAAAGAGTGTTGATTGGGTATCGTTGTGAGTACCGGCAGTGGGAACCAGCGCCACAGCTCCAGTGGACACGAAATGAAGAGGAATGGATCTGACCAGCGCCATGCGGCAGAGTTCAACAGTGGACGAGACATTGGACCGGCGCAACGACTGATATGTTTTCAGGAATGAAACCTGAGCGCCGTTGTGGATTATAATGTCAGCCCGCTGGCTCAGGACTTCGAACTGGGCATGCGAAAGACCCAGCAGAGGTGACTCCAGGTCGCCAGCATGCTCGTGTATCTTGTCGCTTTGTACTGGCACTCTGCGGACCTGGCTGCTTGAATCGCGTATAGCAATGCAGTGCACCTCAGCGACCCGAGCATCGTCAACAAGGCGTTGCGCAATGGAGCTTCCCAGAAAACCAGTAGCACCAGTAAGCACCACAACTAAACCGCCGGGGTTCAGGTGGGGAGCCTCATCGTTGGTCGCCAGTGAGGTGGCTACGTTGTGGTGTTGAGGACGCAAGGCTTCCTGGCACGCATATGCAACCTCCTCTTTCCAGTCTATCCATGAAGATTGACTCACGAGCTTATCGGAGAGGCTTTCTGCATTCTGAGAAGAAACCAGAGCCACCATCTCGCCCAAAGAGCTGTGCTGGAATAGCTCGGGTAGTCGTATCTTGATAGGCGCAAACTGCTTCTCCAGCAAGAATCGAAGCTCAATCAGGTTTCTCGAGTTACCTCCGAGGTAGAAGAAGTCGGTGTTGAGATCTAACGTGTCGAGTGTAACTTCTCCGAGCACCTGCTCCCATATCCTGGCAACTCGAATTCCATCCTCAGATAAAGAGACATTTGAGTCATCAACCTTGCCGTTCAACTGATATTGGTCTCCCAAAGCGCTGGATGGTATAGGATACTCGTTGGTGGCATACCTGTCCACTTTTCCGTTCGAGTTGGTCGGGATTCCGTCCATGGGGACCCAGACCGAAGGCCGCATGTAGTTGGGCAAGGGAAGCTGTTGTCCGAGTTCACGCCTTGCCCAGTTTATGCTCTCTTCGCCAGCATCTCTACCCAACACGACGAAAGCAACAAGAATCTCGTCAGAAGATCGCCATGAGACTGCGGCGTTGCTGATGGTGTTGTTGGAGCAGCGAATGATGGTAGCGGCAATCTCGTCAAGCTCGACTCGCTGGCCTCGGATCTTGACTTGACCGTCGTGGCTTCCAATGCGCCCCAGGACGGTTAAAGTTCCGTCTTCTGGAGATAGACGGCCCAGATCACCTGTTCGGTAGGCAGAGATGCTCTGAGACACGTCGCCGCCACGCTTGAGGTTCATGTTGATGAATCGATACTGGGTCTCGTCAGGTCTGCTGTTGTAACCTGGACTTATCGAGTATTGAGAAGAAATGCAAATCTCGCCAGGAAATCCAGACGGTACAGGGTTAAGGCCCGCATCGACAATGGTGAGGTTATAATTGGGCAAGATGCGAATGCCGTCGCTGTCAGACATGACATCTTCCTCTGTCTGGTAAGGCACCAACCCTCTAGCACAACCCAGGTATGTCTCTGTTGGGCCATAGGCGTTAAACAGCTTGAGGTCAGGAAGGGATAGATCCCTGAACGCTCGGCGAAGATGATGAGTGACCTTCTCACCTCCAGCATGGGCGAATCGCCACTGATGACACTGCTTGAGATAGTCGAAGCCGTATTGAAGCATCATGTGGTACTCAGAGGGGACAATGCAGGTGTACGTCACACCCTCTGAAAGCATGAGCTTTGAGAGATGTCTGGGGTCGCCTCGACCTTGCTGGTCAACCATGATCAATGTTCCGCCGCGAGCCAGAGCATTGAAGATTTGGTCAAGGGCCATGTCGAAGCCATGGGATGTTTGCTGCAGAACCACCTGTCGCTCGCCTACTACATCCGCGAGAACGTAGATCTGATTCAACAGGCCCAGATGTGTCAGTCTTACGCCCTTGGGCACACCGGTTGAGCCGCTGGTGTATAAGAGGACAGCATCAGCATCCCTACTGCTCACGTTTGCCATTGGATCCGAGACAGAGGAAGAAGCAGGAACCAGAAGATCCTGCAAGTCCAATAGTAGTTCGGGCTTGTGTATCTCACCACAGCCAGCCCCTACCAGATCCTCTGCGAAGTGCTTGGTGTCCTCGCAGCAGAGAACATGGCAAGGTTTGCTATCTGCGACGATGGCTGCGAGCCTCTCTCGGTGATTCCGTGGGTCGAGAGGAACCCAGACCAAGCCTTGTTGGAGGACTGCCAGGAGAACGCAGATGGAGTCGATGTTGGGAGGAAGCAGAACAGCGACTCTGGATCCAGGCTCAATATTTCGGGCTCGGAGTCCTTGGCACAACTGACTGACTCGATCCATCATTCCAGAGTATGAAACTTGCTTGCCGTCATCCTGTTTGATCGCTATCGAGTTGGGAAGCTCGGCCACGATCCTTGCAACCTGATCAACAAGAGTTCCATCCCACTCTATATCAACTAGGAAGTATTAGTGATATACATTAGAAGCCATGAAAAATGCTGTGACTTACCTGTAGGACCATGGCCCAGCGTCGTAGACTGGCTCATCTCTTGTGCATCAACAAGAGGGCAAGTTCTGATCTTGATAGAAGAGTCTTGAGCAAAAGACTTCAACGTGTGGATATACCACTTCATGAGCAGCTTCGTATCACCGGCGCTGTACATATACCGTTGGGTGGTGAAGGAGAGAACGCAAGCTCCGCGAGGTGTATCGGAGACCTCAACAGCCAAGTCATACGAGTTCTTAGCGGCCATGGCGCCCGTCCACTCAATATTCCCCTCACCAAAGGGGCTCGAAGAGGGGATACCAAGTCGATAGTTGACAATGACTTGGAACAGGGGATGGTGAGTGTTGTGTCGAGATACTTTGAGTTGATCCAGCAGCATCTCGAATGGAACTCCAGCATTGGATAGAGCCCCTAGGACCGTGTCCCTGGTGCGTTGGGCCACGTTTCCGAAGGTCTCGTCAGACTGAAGGTTGACTCGAAGAGGTAGTAGGTTGAGATAGCACCCGAGAGCCTGTCCATCATCTGCATCCAGGCTACGATTCGAATCGACGATGCCGATGTTCATATCTTCTGTCGTGTTGAGACAGCGAGCGAGAAGAGCGTGGAAACTGGCGACATAGAAGTGGAAGGGGGTAATGCGAAGATCTGAGCACTTGGCCCTAATCAGCGAGCATAGGTCGGCATCGAGTTTGATATCGAAGGTCTGCAGGTCATAGTCGTACAGAGGTTTGCGACTCTGAGTCTTTGCGAATGGCAGTAAAGGTATCGCGTCTAGGGGGTTCTCGTGGATTCTTTTCCAGTATGAGAGTTTATCTGCCAGTTTCTGTGTCGTACACTCCGCTCGTCTCCTATTGCACACGTCAATAGCTTGGGGAGGAAGGCTACCCAGAGGCAGTCCCGCGTAAGCCTTGGTGAGCTCCGTGAGGAAGATGATAGTAGCCTGAGCATCCAAAACGATATGATGATGAACGAAGACGACGTATTGAAGACCAGGCGATAGCGACAGCACCGCCACTGTCATCAGTTTGCCACTTGCGATGTCAAAAACATGCGCACGGAGCTGCTTCACCTGATCATCCACATCAGATTCGTTGTCGATATGTTCGTGCACCACCTGGATTCCCGACTCGCTCCTCACAGCCTGGACGGCCTCCTGAGTGCTGGGGTCAACAAAGTAAGCGCTGCGAAGGGCTTCATGGCGCCTGGCGACGTGATTCAGGGCTTCTTCTAATCGAGGAATGTCTAGCTGGTGGGCGTATCTGCCATAAAACAGGACGTTTTGACTGGATCTGTCGCCCAGATACTCGTGGAGAAAGTTGAGAGCTTCTTGGGAGTGGGACATACACCCGGTACGCTCATAGTTGTCGACGTGCGTGTCTTCCTGCTTGGGAATATTCTCTCCGCCTGTTGATGATCCGGTAACTGACGGAGCCACAGTGCTGTTGGGCCAGCCTGGGCTGTCGACCCATTTACTGTCAAGTTGACGATCGAATGATGCCTCCGAGCGTGAAGCGGAAGATGTTTCATCTGAGTCCACTGTGATACTTTCTCTCTCAGATAGAGGAGTAGGAGTTCGTTCGTCTGTCTTTGGCTGCATCTTGGCCTCTTCAGGAGCCAAAGTCTCTTTGTTCGGCTTGATGTCGAGCTTGGACTTGACCTCGATGCTGATATCGGCAATGGTGGCGTCGCTGAGGATTCTTAGTGTCGGAACATCCACTGCTAACTCCTTGAGGAACCAGGACCGCAGCTCCACGGCTACCAAAGAGTCGATACCCAGTGAGAGAAGTGCCATCTTGGGGTCCATGGGTGATCCGGTGTCAGTCAGTTGGAGGACCAGGCGTAGTTTGTGCGAGAAGGCCGTCTCTATTGCCGTCAAGATACCCTCATCGCTAATGGCCTCTGAGATACACTGTCGGAGGGTCCTGTCGGGTTTGCCTCCTGTAACGGTCTCGGCTACCATCTGGTTCTCTGACGGCACAAAGTGCGAGAAGCGAGGGAATCGCTTCCAGTTTGCTGTGTTGGACATGGCGAGGCCGGTGTGGATCTCAGGATCAAGGTCGCTGCCAGCTCGGCCAGCTTCTATGGCCTCAGCCATGATGGTGTGGAACTCTGGCTCTGAGATGGACATGTATGCAGCTGCCTTCATCTGGGCCTCGAGAATCTCCCCCGCGTTGCGCCACATCCAGCCGAACCCGACAAGCATCGCGATGTCAATGACCGAAGCAGAGACTCCACGTGCTCTGCGTTGGGAAGCCAGACTGGCCATGAACATGTTTGCAGCAGCGTAGTTTGACTGTCCAGGGTTGCCGATGACACGAGATAGAGACGAGAAGAGGATGAAGAATTCGAGAGAGTCCGAGTAAAAGAGCTTGTCGAGATACTCGCTGCCACGGGCTTTAGGGCCCAGTACCGCATCGAAATCTTCCAGATCCATGGCACTGAAAGGCCTATCTCTGAGTACCATGGCGCCGTTCATGACACCACCGATAGGAGGCATTGTCTCGACTATCTCTCGATGGACATCATGGAGCATCTTCTCATCTGTAACGTCAAGCGAAAACACTCGAACGTTTGCACCTTTGATCTCCCAATCTCTCAGGAAACGGGGATCAACATTCGGGTTTCGGCTAGTAACCGCCAGATGTCGAGCACCATTGTCGATCATCCAGTTGCAAAGGCCAAGGCCGAGCTCGCCGGTAAGACCTACGAGGAAGTATGTCTTGTCATCCGAGAATAGGTTGCTGGTGTCAAGGGGCTTCGTGACGGCCGTGACCTGCTTTCCACTCTGCCAGTGGACAATGTCCAGGGGTCCAGAGCTATGCGGTGCTGTTGCGCGGCTGGTGGGCAGTTCATCAATGAGTTTTGCGGTAGTACCAGTGAAATCACCACTAACACCAGAGCAATCCACCTCTGAGGACTTGGCCAACCCTTCAAGGACTTGTCGCACATCTTCAAAACTGGGCGAGATGTTAAGATGACCTCGAGAATTAGCATGGTTGGCTAAGTGGTAAGCTCCAGCAGTGTCATCAACACAGGTAGTTAATCGTTGGTAGAATCCAGCCATTGGCTCATCTTCAAGCGTTAACAGACAGTCAACATGGCTCGGGACCTGACGGCAAAGCTCCCTTTCCGTGATGAATGGGTGAAGGACGCAGGGGCCTATCTCATCATGGCCCGTTGTTTGTTGTGGAATGCTGCTCGAAGCTGTCCAGAACATGCTAATTCCATGATCAGACGCCACCTCACAAGCAATCTTGGCCACGAACGGGTCGGCAACATGTAACCAAAATGTGCTCTTGCCACTTGCTAGAGGCTTGATGAGGCTCTCGCAAACGAGGCGTGTCAAAGCCACTCGGAGCAGTGCATCCAGAGAAGAAAGTGTGCCCGAGGACTGTACAAGTGTGATGATGTTATCACGCGAGACTCTGATGATGGAGCTATTGGTGGAACTCAACGCCAAGACTGTTTCCCCTGTCTCAATATTTTCACCAATACAGATGTAATGAGTCGAGCCTTCTTTCGTGATCAACGAAAAGAGAGAGCAAGCATGAACTCGCACCTGAGCCAGTGACTGCAAGTCGCCAGAACCCCCATGAGTGCCGCGCGGACTCTGCTCTACCCAACAAACTCCGCTGGGTGATTCGACTCTCAGAGTAACTGGCTGCTGCGAAGGATCCACCTGTGTTTGGACTGTACGTCGTCCTGAGTTGATTCTCTGGTTTGGTGCTTCCTCGGGTAGGATTCTGGGGACGTATGTGCTGCTGTCCTGAATCACGGTCTCAGTCTCGCTGGACCACATAACGCCCTCAAACTCGGGGCTCTCAGCGCATAGCATGCGCAACAGCATGTTGGATAACAAAGCTGCGGCATTGTCTGTCTTCAAAGGATCCAAATCGACGAACTGAAGGTTCAAGTGCGTGAGCTCCTGCATCACTGAGCGTCCCAGACCAACCATGATATTGGCATAGGGGTCGTTAGCTCGGCACTCTCGAGTTGTCCACAGAATAGTGCTGGAGTTGTTGAATATGCTCTTCAAGGTCTGGAACTTGGAAGAGTCCATGCTACGGAATGTGGCTTCGTGAAGGTCAACGAGCGAAATGACAATACTTCCTAAGGGCAGAGCCTCCTGAGACAAGGATGGGTCTTGTAGGCCCCTGGCTATCAAGACATCTTGCGCAAACGGAGAGAGCAAACTCTTCATCTCATCAACGAGACCCTCGAGCGGTGTTGCGTTAGGCTCAGGGCCTATGAGGGTTAAATGGCCTATCTTGGGTGCCATCGGGTGACGTGGGCTCAAGAGAGGGTTTCGAAGAACCTGAACCCTCTCATCCAATGCTTGGGTGGTAAAGACAGAGAAAGTGTATCGGTTCTCGTCCTCAAGATCACGACACTGGATATCAATGCCAGAGAATCCCTGACGGCGTAGAATGCCATCCCACCCGTCGATCGATACAGTTGGATGGTTGATTCGTCCCTCTTCCTGGCCAAGCCACCAACCCGGCAGTGCTGAGAAGATCGTCTGTATCCAAAGAGCCTCGCTTGTGATCTCGAGCAGAATCATCTGACCGCCGGGTTTGAGGAGCTTGTGGCAGTTGGCGATGGTCTTTTCCAGGTGCTTGGTGGCGTGGAGCACGTTGGCGGCCATGATGACGTCGAACGAGTGAGCCTCGAAGCCTTGTTCCGTCGGATCTCGCTCAATGTCCAGTGTCTTGAAGATCATCTTGTGCGCATGCTTTGAGAAGGCCGAAGCAGCTTTCTCAAAGAAGCCAGGCGAGATGTCCGTGTATGTGTAGGACGAAAAGTTGGAGTTGAGACAATTGAGAGCCGTGTTGGTCGTGCCTCCAGTTCCAGCACCAATCTCGAGGATGTTCATCTGGGGATAGCGGTGAGCCAGCTGCCCAACCAGCTCTCCGACCTGTCTGTTGGCAGTCTGCCCGCCAATACAGTCTTTGTATAGTCTGTTGAGGACGTTGTCTTCCATAAGAATCTGCAGCGGTGGCAAGTTGCCACGAACAATCTCGAGATATGCCTCGCCGATAGCGTGTACGGCACGGAGACTGATTTCATCGCCGAACTCGTTGCGCCAAGATTGTATATTCTCGGCAACGTCGACTGCCCACTCAGGCTTGACTCGCGGATGCTGACCCTGTTCGATGGAGGGTAGAAGTCTCTCTAGGATCCAGCCCACTGAGGACTTGTAGTGCCAGGCCATGTTTTCGTTCTCGAGGTCTTGCGTTGAGATGCTGTCTCGCAGTTGTCTCAGATAATAGTACGAAGTTCGCTCCAAAACCTCGTATAGCTTGTTGTCGTCATGGCTTGCGCTGATCATCTTGTTCATCTCAATGCCGCTAGAAATGTCCTTTCGCCAGACCGTGCGGGAAAAAAGCTTGCGGTCTTGGTCAGGACTCTGTGTAGTGAACGAGGTGCAAGTAAGACCTTCAAGCTGACACTCGAGAGTATTGCCCGCAGTGGAGTAAATGTCCACATCAGCAACAATGACCTTGTCAGACGCATCGCGCAGAAAGCAATCAGCACTGAAGTTTCGCCCCTTGGTTTGTTTCTGGTGCTGTTGTCCTGTCTGGATCCTGATCCGACGAATGCTTGTTGGAAGGTAGGCAGTCCACATGCGTCCGTCCTTGGGGTAGCAGAAAGCAGAGAAGACGCCATGAAAAGAAGTGTCAAGTACGGCTGGATCCACGAGTAAATGATGTCGGTCATTCTGAGTCATGGACACGGTGGCGAAGCCCAGTCGTCTGTTGATGGAGTTTGCAACAAAGTCACCTGAGTAATCAAGGCCAATATCGCTCACACTTGAGTAGAATTGATCAAGGTTGACATTCGTGAGTGGAAGCCGTGCATCGCTTCTTGGCGGTCGCAGAGCGTTGGTAGAGGCATTACTGGTGATAACAGTTGCTGATCCGGAGAAGTTGCACTTGCTTTGCTCATCGACACCAGCATCAGCTTCGACACTGAAGCAACTAAAGTCGGCGATTGTAGTCGTTGCATCTTGTTGGCGCGTGTGGATCGTAAAGACTACTTCCGTGCCAATAGAGGACTGCTCGGATAGGGTGATTGCTCGATGGATCTTCATGTCGTTGAGCTCAATCACCCTGTTCTTGCTAGGATGATCAGGAACCAAGTATGAGGCCGCCTCGATAGCCATGGATACGTAGCCCGCTGCAGGAAACAGAACCTGATTCTGGAACTTGTGTCCACGAAGCCATTCCATCTCGTTGACTCTCATGATCTTGCGCCAATGGACATCCTGACGGTTTCCACTGACAGTAGGGAGACCTAGCAGCTCATGTTCTGGTTCTTGTCGTCCTCGCCACAGCTTCGATGTTCGTGACTCCCACATCAGCGACTTGCTGTGGTTCCATGGGAATGTAGGCAAGCCCTTACAGACTTTGGGCTTGAAGTCCTCTGGATCAGACACGCAGGCCCTGGCAAAGGCTTCAAAATCGGGAAAAGGTGGACTGGTCGAGTCAACTTGTACATGCCTCCATACGAAGCCGAGAGCGTCAGAGAAAGCGGACAAATCATCCTCACCCCTCTTCAGCAAGCCACAGTACGGCACCGCAACACCAGTCAGGGTCTTGATCAGATCGCTAGCAGGACCCCGCAAGGCCGGATGCGGTCCGACCTCAAGGACAAGATCCAGGCGTTGACATTCTTGCACAGCTCGGTCCAACGCCTGGGAGAACATGACAGGTTTGACCAGGTTATCCACCCAGTACTGGTCAGCAAAGGTCTGTGGCTCATGTGTGTAGCGTCCAGCTGACCCGTGCACACTGGAATACCAGACACAGCCCTCGTTGGCGTCACTTCGGCGCACTTTGATGGAGCATTGGAGCAGCGAGTTAAAATATGCTTCTGCGCAGGGCATCATGTGATGGGAGTGATAGGCCTTGTCTACCTGGAGTGCCCGAGCGAAGATCCCTTCAGCATCAAGAACCTCTTTTGCCTCAAGTATAGCATCGGCGTCTCCAGAAATCGTGACGCTAGACCTTGCGTTACTTGCAGCGACTGAAATACGGCCATGGAACTGAGGACGCTCGCAAAAGGACTTTGCATTCTGGAACGACATACCTATGGCCATCATCTTGCCAGGCTGGCCAGTGGAGGAAGAGGATAGATGGGAATGTAGACCACGGTAGTACGCAATGCGGATGGCATCTCGTGAGGAAAGGTACCCAGCGGCATATGCAGCAGCAATCTCCCCAGAAGAGTGCCCAACAACGCCGTGGAAGGAAATACCTGCAACTTGAGCAAGATCTACAAGAGCGATCTGTACTGCGGTGCAGATAGGCTGTGCAATCTCTGCAACCTTGACGCGCGAGGTCTCAGGTGCTGTCAGCAGCTCAGAGGCAAGAGACCACGAGGGAGCGTCGGGAAGATCGTCCAACGATTCCTGAAGCTCGCTTATGGACTGTCGAAAGAGGGCGGATTGTCTGTAAAGCTCTGCACCCATTCTTGGCCATTGTGCACCTTGACCGGTGAAGACGCCGAGTATTCGAGTTGGGTACTTGCTAGACACACGCGTGGCTTTAGAAGACTGAATGGAGAGTGCATTCGCGTCATTGCCAGCACTATCCAGCCGTTGAATGAGTTGTTCTTTGTCAAGAGCAGAAAAGGCAGCTCTGATGGGAAAATGCTCGCGTCGAAACTGTAGAGTCCAGGCCAGGTCTCGGAGATCGATTCTTGGAGTGGTCTTCAATGCTTCAGAGAGGCTTAACGTCGCAGACATCAAGCCCTCTTGCGAGGTGGCGGATAGTGTGAAGGGTCCTAGGTGCTGCTTCTGGGGAGAAACCTCATCTTGATCGAGGTCAGAGGGATTCCAGCTCTCGATAATGGCGTGTGCATTTGTTCCACCAAACCCAAAAGAGTTGACACTAGCCCTTCGCGGGGCGCCCTTGGGCAGTTCGGGCCAGGATTGTAGGCTGGTGGGGACTTGCAAAGAGTCGTAGAAAGGTGCGATCTTCGGGTTCAGACGGTTGAAGTGCAGGTTTGGGGGTATCTGTCCAAACTTGACAGCCATGGCTGCTTTGAGCAATCCAGCAAGGCCAGCAGCTCCTTCTAGATGTCCAATGACGGTCTTAACGGAGCCAACGTACAGCTTCTCGTTATCCTGCTCGACATCGTTGGAGTTGGAGAAGAAAGCATCTCGGATAGCCCTAGCTTCTTTAGGGTCGCCTGCTTGCGTCCCGGTGCCGTGTGCCTCAAAGTACTGGCATCGATCTTGTTTTCTCCGCCAGTCCAAGCCGCATTTGCTGTAGGTAGATCGAATGAGTGCCGCTTGGGCTTCTGAGCTGGGAACAGTAAGGCCTTCGGATCGGCCGTCCTGGTTTACGCCTGTCTCTCTGATGATGCATTCGATATCGTCATTATCCGACAAGGCCTGGCTCAATGCCTTGATGATGACGGCTGTGAAGCCTTCGCCTCGTGCGTATCCATCTGCCTCACTGTCCCACATTCTGGAACGTCCTGTGGGGGACAGCATAGACAGCTTGTTGGGTGTTAGTCACTGTCTGTATGAATGGTAAAGACGTAGTTAGTGCGACTTACTTGAGATTCATAGATGTATTTCTCGGGTCCCAAAATAAGATTTACTCCCGCCGCAACAGCAAGGTCGACCTCGCCGCTTCTCAACGCTTGCACAGCCTGATGTAAAGCAACCAGGCTTGAAGAACAGGCTGTGTCTATGTTCACAGAGGGACCTCTCCAGTCAAAGAAGTAGGAAACCCTGTTGGCAATGATTGCTCGGCTCGACCCCGTGGCTGTGTATTGCGGGGCGCACTGCACGTCCTTGTTCAGTATATCGTAGTAGTCGTCTGTCATCTGGCCAACAAAGACGCCAGTTGAGGACCCCCGAAGTTCCGACATGGCGTACCCGGCTGATTCAATGCCTTCATATACGGTCTCAAGGAGCAGTCGTTGCTGGGGGTCCATACTTTCAGCCTCTTTGGGATTGAGGTTGAAGAACCCATGGTCGAATTCGCCCACATCTTCCTCCAAAAGATATGAGTGGGCAACGTTGGAAGTCTGTCGTTTTCATTCAGCAACTGTGTTGTGGTTAGGCACAAGAAAGCGGGAGGATATGAACATACACCATGGCGAACACTCTCTGTGTGGTGGAAGGAGTGCTGATTGAATTTGGATGCAGGGATCTCCTTTCGAAGATCTGGAGGATTTTGCAAAATCTGCCAAAGTTTCGATGGGGAATTGGCACCTCCTGGGAAGCGACAACTGGCCCCTACAATGGCCACAGGCTCGGTCTTCCAATTGTCTCTGCCGGTCATATCTGCAATAGTTGCGTTGTCTGTGTTACCGGCGAACTGAGCTGGTATTGCAAATGCAAAGAGTTTTCTTGTAGTATTTCGAAAAGTCTCTCCTGCCAGAGTATATACTGGACAGAGTCTTTTGAAATCGAGTTACGACTATGTAAGGGTTATTACACTTGCAGCATAACATGCTGCAGTAACCAAATTAATTTTGCCACATTTCTTTTCGGCATACGGAGGTTCTCGCTCAATACAGGGTCCCGGTCCAGACCGGCCGGTGGATAACTCCTACTCCGTGGTGGGGGT
This sequence comes from Fusarium sp. NRRL 53497, assembly GCA_013184445.1. Classification (NCBI taxonomy): domain Eukaryota; kingdom Fungi; phylum Ascomycota; class Sordariomycetes; order Hypocreales; family Nectriaceae; genus Fusarium; species Fusarium sp. NRRL 53497. The sequence goes on along the minus strand of JABCJZ010000334.1, from coordinate 17,059 downwards.
GGCTCCCACGGCAAATTTATGTACCCCTGACGGACCAAAACGCGCCGCGATCGGCATATTTCTTACTTATTACACCGGCAGCTCGATTGAGGCTGACATCGAATCTTTAGACTCGCCTTCCTGTAGAGTACGTACCAACATCTTGGTGGTCTTGCGAAAATGTTAAGGAACCCAGCCAGCACGCAGTGAGGTTGGTACTATCGTGTAAGTGTGCATGCTTCTATCGATTCTCACTCCAGAGCAAAGACTTAGAAAATGGACACCCGCAAGGCTGTTGTTGGCAAAAGTCCCGGTGAATACGAAATCATCAACCATGCCCCAATTCCTGATTTGCAGTCAGACCAGATGCTGTGTAAGGTCAATGCAGTAGCTCTTAACCCCGCGGATGCAAAAACCATCGACAATTCGCCAAATCCTGGAATAGGCGGCTATGATTTCTCAGGAACTATCGTCAAGGTTGGCAGTTCTGTCACCAGGTTCAAAACCGGTGACGAGGTGTTTGGATTCGTCCATGGCCTCAACGCAGATAACCGAGACTCTGGCGCATTTGCGGACCATGTCATTGCCACAGCAGACCTTTGTTGCAAGATGCCTACGTCCATGACGTCTGATCAGGCATGCACAATGGCGCTGGCACTGGGGACCGTGGGCTATGCTATGTTCAAGCAGCTTGGGCTTGCTATGCCTGGCTCAGAGGCTGGCGAGAGGCCGGAATACGTCCTTGTTGCTGGTGGAAACACAGCCTCAGGCAGAATGGCAATTCAGCTACTTAAATTGTATGTTACGAGGTTCTATTGGTAGGTATACGGGGATGCATAGCTAACAGAGCCACTTAGATCAGGCATCAAGCCAATTGTCACTTGCGGTCCCAATGCCAATGCCGTCATGAAAGAACTCGGGGCTGTCCAGACTTTCGACTATCACTCGAGCACCTGCGGCCGAGAGATTAAGAATTTAACTCGCAACACACTAGTGCATGCTCTTGACTGTGTCACATCCGCCGATACCATGGCGATGTGCTTCGAAGCTCTGGGCGCCAAAGGAGGCAAATACATCGGGCTCGAGGCCCCTCCCACCCAAGTCAAATACACCCGACGCGACGTTAGCGTCGACTGGGTCCAGGCCCTCTCTCTATTTGGCAACCCTGTCAAGCTTGACGGCGTTTATGGTAGACCTGCCTCGCTATCGGATCGCCGGTTTGCGGCTAAGCTGTACCAGGAAGCTGAGAAGTGGGCCGAACAAGGACTAATAAGAGGCCCTGATTATGAGGTTCGACAGGGTGGTTTGGAGGGTGTCATGGACGGAATCGATCACGTCCGCAAAGGACAGGTTCAAGGCCACAAGTTGGTATATACGATAGCTTAGTAAAATAAACTTCAGCTCTTTCTTTTTTTCAAAAAGCAAATCAAGTGTCTTGGAACTAGCCCATCACGACTAGGTGAACGATTTTAGCCCTCAAGCCTAGCTGAGCAATACTCACCGATCTTTGCATCCTCCGTGATACTAAATTTCCGACATGAGGACACCGCTTATGCTCCTAGCGTTAGACTGCGCCTCATGGCCTTCCTCTTTGTAAACCTATAAATCACTCACTTGGCACACAGGATTACCCATTCTCAACACGCTCTTTCTCCCATCATCAGTACAGGACTCGAGGTCAAACACAATCCCATAATCCCAACTCACCTTTCCCTCTCTCACCATGAGACTCCCCACCGTCGCTTCTGTCGCCAACGTAGGAGTCAAAATGCTTCTATTCGGTCGTCGTCGCCAAGATCTGACCCCAGCCGAGTTTCGCGACTACTACGAAAACCACCACATGCCCCTTCTCAAAAGCCTCTTCGGTGACGCGTTTCCCAGCTCGCACGAGAGGACATATGTCCTCCGCGACGAGCCAGACTATATGGCCAGGGTGGTGCTGGGCGAGCAGGCTGACTTTCAGTACGATTCCATGGCCATTTTGACGTGGAGGGATCAGCAACATTTTGACGCCCAGTTTGCGCTTTATATGAATGACACCGTTGGCGGATTGATTAAGGAGGACGAAGCCAAGTTTACGGAATGGGGCAAAGCTGTTCTAGTGGCGGTTTAGATCAAATCAAGGTTATCAGGATCAGACTTGGAGGAGTGTTGGTAGTTTGGAAATCTTTGGATCGACGGACCTATGCATTTAACCACAATTTGGAATTTCAACCTGATCGATTTTTGCTTTCTAAGAACTAGTATACTCAAGTCATAAGCAAATGCATTCAAATGTGCTGCTTTTCAATTGCGTCTCTCGAAATACCAAAAACCTCATCCATCCAGGAAAAGATCTTTAGTTGAAAACGCGAAACAGCTCCTAGTTTAGCCTGTAGAGAGCCTTGACCGGGTCCCACCGGATCCCACATTGTCAAGCCATCCTCGCCGCCTCTGTATTCGACAAGTTTCTGGTAGGTCAAATGTGGTTCAACAGTGTAGATGGAATCTCGGGCACTTGTAACCATAACAGGACACTTGACTCTGGCACAGATGGGCTCTTCACCCGGCGGCTCAAGTGAGATATTCTCCAACTTGCGCAGCGCATCGATGCACGAGTTGGTACCAAATGCCATACGCAGGTGGCCGAATTCGAGTTGATGCTGCATGTTGAACCCAGAAGCCCACTCTAGCACTGTGTTGGCCTGGCTGTCAGACAAGTACTTGAGGAAGAATGGCGATCTTGAGCGAACTTGGGGCCCGAAGTCGTAGAAACCGTCGCAGGAGATACAAGCCTTGATGCGAGGGTCGGTAGCGCCACGAAGCGCAAAGTAGCCGCCCATGGCCATTCCCATGATGGCGATGCGATCGAGATCAATTTCGCACTCAGGATGCTCTTTAACGTACTCCCAAAGATAGTCGAGAACAGTAGAAACCACAACTTCCCAGTCCTTGCGGATGGGAAGCTGGCCAGGACGTCGAAGCACAATGCCCTGTCCTGGACCATCAAATGTCATGACAGCATAGCCTCGAGACGCGGAGCCTGATCCGGTGACAAAATAGACCTCTTCCTGGGTGGAGTCGAAGCCGTTGAGGGCGAGCAACAAGGGGACTTTACCCTGCCCCCGAGCCTTTTGCGCGGGCAGGAATAAGTATCCTGGAAGGCTGGTGTTCTCATACGGGATCTCCAAGGCCTTTACGGGGTTCTCAAAAAGAGCACACGCGCTACGGAAGTTGGAAACTGACTTTTCCATAATGCTCAATGGCCTGCTGTCCAAAGGGTTGACATGGAGCATACTATAAGTACGCAGCAATCTATGGTCAGCCTGGATTATTTCTCATCAAGAATCAAGGTCAAAACATACTATTCGCTCGCTCTTCTGTAGTTGCACGCCCTCAAGAAAGCCCATCGCGCTGCCTCTCTGTCGCCCACCTTGAGCGCCACGTCGGCTGCCTCCTCGGCGAATTCTGCTGCTTCCGACCATGCACGATACCAGCTTTCTGGGTCGTTCTTTTTGATTTTTGAAGCCGCCTCTAGACACTCTCCCACATCTGCGCCATGCGTAGGCGCCATGGCTAGCACGCGGATGAATTCGAAGTTGAAGAACTGCCATGGCAGAATGTCGTGAGTCTGTGGCATACTGAGAGCTGCGACGTTCGCTGCCGTACTGGGGAGATTCCTAGGTGAATGGATGACAGAGGGAATGGAATTGTGAAGATGATGGAAATTGAACTTCCCAACCAACCGGAACAGCATATACTCGGTAGTTGATCCGCAAATGATCTGGGGTTTGAAGCTGGCGTCGGACACTTTGGCAGCAGATTGATCGGCAGAATGTGGGTGGATGGATTAGACGAGACTATGCACCGATCGGTGAGATAGTGGGGTCGTGCCGGGGCATAATGCTAGCTAGCCTTGCAGGGGCCGACGGAGGAAACTTAGTGGAGAGAAGAATAGAGCGCTATGGCAGTATGAGCGTGCCTGCAGCAGCGGTACAGTGTTGAGCACTTGCACCTTCCTCTCCTACAATAACCCTTGTTGATTAAAAAAAAGTCCCACCTGTCGCCATAAGTACTTACGCACACTGTGTACGCTTTTGAACATGACTAACAGCCCGCAAGCTAGCGTACTTACCTGACAGAATTCAGCGACAGTACTTACGACTCGCACTGTCAGGTTATCTCCACTTCCTCCAGGCAGCAGCGGTACTTCTAAGTACTTCATTCGCTCAGCCAGAAATTGCCTACGCACCCATAAGGCGGCCAAATTCCGACAACGCGTCTGCTTATGAGGTAGAGCCATGTACCCCAATAACCCCACCCTAGACTTTACAAAGAGCAATGTTGTTTTGGAGCGGAAGGTGCAAGTGCTCAATACTGTACATGTTCAGGCAAGGTACAGTCTGGGCTTTAGGAAATGCGGACACAGATTGAGCAACGTGTAGCACAGCATGGGCTTCGGGAGGCGAGGAGGAAAACTAGGCAATGTACGTACGAATTAGTGACTAGTGCCCTATCGGCCAAAATAAGCCGCCGGGCGTAATAAATTGTATTGTATTGTACATGTTCAGCCAGCTACTGGTTTGATTGACGCCAAACAAGCGATAAGCCAGGCAGGGTAAATTAATTACCAATGCCTCGACACGATTAAAAGCACAACAGTTCAATAAAAGTGCGGAAAATCGTAGACACTAAAAAAGCAAACTCCAATTCCAGCAGTACATAACCTGACACAGTAATCTAGTTCTCAATCATTGTCGTCTTGATTTCCAGGCCTGCACCTTCAGCCCGCTTCACAAAATCAGGCCCCAGGACCCCGGCTGTTAGACATCCACCGTGAATACCCCCTGCAAGATTTCGGTCGTAGAGTAGTGTAGCTGCAGCCTGAGTTACGATCATAGCAGCAAATGGATAACCGCCCTCTTGGTATCGCAATTCAATGTAGCAACACTTGCCGCGGTTTTTTGCCACCGTCTGGTCGGCCTCGATAACTGCCGCTGTAGTGAACGGCATACTCTTGATTTTCTCATCAGATGGTCCTTGGCCCAGCGGCGGCGCGTTACGGCTCATAAAGTTCTTGAACGAGGGAAATTGGACCCATGAGAGCATCGTCAGAACTATATAGCCACGGATCAAGTTGACTATGGCGCCCACGTACGATTCGGCCTTCTCGTACTCGTTGTACTGGAAATTGGGGCCCCAGCTGCTCTTTGGTCCGCCCAGAAGGCCCCAGGATCTGTTAACGAGGACCCGGGTCTGATCGCCAGCAGGCGAAGTGTTTGTCATTATGCCGAGCAGAGGATGTTTCTGTATCCCTCGAGTCGCCTGGATGGTGTTCGGGTAAGGAACTGGCGTCAAGTATGATGGGTCATCTGCTGCGGCGAGCACTTTTGAGTCTTCACTTGCAAAAGAAAGAATTGTTTGCATTGTTCCGCCGCTTACATCGCTCCTGAGTGTCTGATTAGTATGTATCCTCGAAGCAGCGGTCATATTTCATATAATAGTGATACTTACTCAAGGAGGTCGATTCGTAGAGACATCGTACCCATCTGGGCTGACCACTTCTGCGCAAGCTCATGACAGCCATGAATAGCGAGAAGATCCATCGCTCCTGATCGAAACCCACAACCTAGGATGAGCTATTGATTGAACTGGTCAGCTAAATTGTTCCGGGGCGCAATTCGAAGTCGTCACTTACAGCAACACCTTGCTTCTCGGCTTGTGTATGATATTTATCGATCCAGCGTCGACACATTGTAGGAACCGCGCCACTGCAGTTAAGATTCCATTAAGAAACGGCGAGAAACATGGGAGGAACAGATAGAACAAACCAGTCAACGTAATCAGTCCCTCTTTCAACGCATACTCGCACAATGTTTTCCCCGTCGAGGCTGTAGACAACGCAGCTGATACACACCTTTGCTCTACCAATGACCGATCCAAGGGTCTGAACATCATCAGGTGTGACAATTTCGAGCTCTTGTTCGCACTAGTCAGTCTAAAATCAAACCTCTAGATAGATGCTCTCACCTGGCTGCACTCTATCGGGGTACTCTTTTCTCAATCTGGCTGCCAGCTTCTCGAGACGCTCTCTTGACCGACTGGCGATTGCCCAGTTGAGATCTGGAGGAAACTTGGCGGCGATATGGGTACAGACTTTGGTGCCAGTAAAGCCAGAGGCTCCAAGTACGACAATGCCATATGGCCGAGGAGATGTGTCCGGGACTGCCATGTTGAAAGTCGCAGTTATTGCGGTTTTAAAAAGGATAAAAGGTATTGGAAGATTCGTAAAGGTTTCCAAGCCAAACCTATGAATCCTTATATGGCCAGTAAAGGGTCTAGTGTCGAGCTCACTAGGGCAGGGCGGATATTTGCGGAATTGCGGATACCTTTACGTCGGATAGAAAGGATATCCGCCCCGGGGGAATTTTCAGGTGACCCCCCGCGTGTTTCTGTTTTGGTTTCACCCTACGGGTCGGTCTAACTACGCACAACATCTCCCTACGGCATTAAGGAGGTATCAATCGCACAGTTCTTTAGACATCTCCCTTTAATTTTATAGCGTAGGCTTATTTATCGATTCCTGATGATCATGTGCCAAGATACTTGCCCTTTGACAGTAAAGCCGCTTCTCAGTAGCAGCTTACACATTAACCTCTAAGGTACCCTTCAACTCCATGACCTTCTTCCACGAGTCCCTCGTAATCATGCGATGGTGCCATGCCTCGACATTGGGATACTTCTTCAAAGCATCTTCTGGTGCACATTCGAAAAAAAGGAACAACAAACTGTTGTAAGAAACGAAAGCCATATCGGCAAACGTCATCTTGTCACCAACCAGCCATTCCTTCCCTTCCAGAGACTTATCCAGAACCCCTAGAACACGGTGAATCTCGTTCCCATATCTATCAATGGCGGATTGAACACGTTCGGGGTGGTGTATCTTGAACCTGCCGCATCATTGTTTATGAGTGGACCAGCATCGATCGAGTCAGAGAGGTGAGACATACCATGCAGCTTGACCAAAGTAGGGACCTTGTCCACTAGTCTGGAAGTAAAGCCATTGGTTCAGTAGATGAGTCTTGAGTCCGTCATTGTATGTTAGAGTTTTGTCCTTGTCATATTCTTGGACAAGATACGTCAGCACAGCACCGGATTCCCATAAGACAAAGTCATCACGGTTAGGGTCCTCAATAACTATGGCTAGTTTAGCTGATGCAGCTTCAAACAGAGAACAGAGCTCTTGAACTGTAACGCACCTGGAACACGGCCGTTTGGGTTGAGGTCAGTCAAAGGAGGTGACTTGACGTTGGCGGCATTGATCACCTTGAGCTCATATGGGAGGCCGAGCTCTTCGAGGACAAAGATGACCTAAATCAAATGTTAACATTGGTACACGTAATGTGAATAATTATTGATTCTATAAATACCTTCCATGGATTAGGGCCGGCGTGCTCCTTAGGTCCTTGATAGCAATTAAGCACGAGTCTCTGGCAGAAGGGCAGTTATGGTTACTTACCAGCCATCCACAGGCGAATGGGCAACATAATGGCAGATGGTTGGTTGATACGAGGCTCAAGAATATAGTGGAGACGAGTTTAATCGAATGAATGGATGATGCTGATCCACAGGGTTTGTTATGTTTTACTCAGCGATCTTTATACTACGCTGGAAGGTGTCTTGTCAAGGTTACCAGGTTTGGCTATAAACAATGTACATGGCAAATCGCTGACTGAGGCTTTGTCTCAAAAGTAGTAAGCACCCGCGCAACGGGACAAATTCACTCAGTGGAGTTCGGAGTTCGGTGGAACTAGATGATAATAGTGCAGATTGAGTACCACACCCATACTGTGTGTAGCCTAATCACTCTTGACAGATAACAATATTGATTCAACCTTGGCCATCCAGTCAAGACAAATGCCACAACTCCCCACATATCCCCAAACCTAACTAACTCGTCTTCGTCACCATCCTTGGAGGGGTTGGGGGTCTAGAAGTCGGTGCTTAAAATATCCCCCGGCCACTCCACTTGGCTTGGCTTGGTGTAATCAAGCCGACAAAGTCTTAGCACTGGCGACAATGCAAGTGACCCAGCAGAAAAGATCAACGGTAACGCTGCGGGTATTATGCACTCGCATCCATCGTCGAAGGACGGGCGTCAACCCTCCGTTCTGCAAGGCCTTGATCTTGGGTAGGACAATCGGCACAAAGGCGAAATGCGCTGCGGCGAGGGCGGTGCTCGCAATGTACCACGAGAAGGACCCCTTGTCTCGCAGGTACTCCTCCGAAGTGGTTGTCAGGATGGCCGTTGTAGAGGTGATGGTGCCAAGAAGCGGCGCAATAACAATGGGAAGGCCAGTGCTGATCATGGTGTTCCAGTAAGGCGTGAGGGTGTCTTTGACAGTAGGTTCCACCTTTTTGTGCAGAAAGATCCCAAGAAAAAAGAACTGGTCAAAGGCGAACATGAGAGACACAGTAGACGTGACTACCGGTACGAGGTGTAGTATCGCCATTGTTGAGTGAATGAGTGAGTGAGTGAGTGCGTTGCCGAGGCTAGCCTTGATTTGGTGATGGTGTGTGTGTGGTGACGGGAAGGCTAGGGGCGGCCCGATCAGTAGTGCTAACGTTGGATGCAAAGCAGTGGATGGTTCAACTCTATTCCGTTCAGAATTAAACCACCTATTTAAAAATTTATAAGTCGGAGGATTGTAAGCAACGAGAAAAATAAAACACCCGTTGCTCCGTGATAAGCCCCGACAAATTAGCCTACGAAATGGTACGACAATAATTACGGAAAAGTCAAACTGATCTGGACCATCAGTGAGGCGGGGGTGACATGTGAGTTAATTTAAAACAGCCTGAAGCCCGCCATAATGTCACCTTGCAGCGCGCTCGTCAGTTCCCTTGTCAGTTCCTTATTGTCCTTCCCGAATCGGAATCAAAACATTCTACGCACGCACCCCGCCTCCGTCTTCCCCCGAAAATGGCTTCACGAGATGTCCTCAAGGTCTCCGCCTTGCACTACAAGGATGCGAGCAAGACTGATGAAGAATTCGAAAAGCACGTCAACGACAACATTAACCCTGCTTGGGTGCAGCTCGTTAAGAGACACGAGGTCATGAAGTATTCAGTAGTCAGTTATTCCTCTCTGACTGTGTTCGGTGCGACAGTAGCTGACGTGGAGATAACTTGGGGGCCTTCAGACCTTCTGCCCTTGCGAGGTTTCTGAAGCTCTTGCCAAAACGGTGGAGAGGGTCCGCCCAGGCTGGACCGTCATCGACTCGCATGCAGTCCTGACCTATTGGGTTCGAGACATGAAGCATATGCTCGCCCTCACCAGCGATCCCGAGTATCAGGAAATCGGTCGAACATCAGAGGCTGGCTGGATCGATTCTTCCCGGGGTGAGATAATGGTTGGCTATGAGAAAGTTTACATTGAGAACGGGGACATTGCTGATGAGGCGCTGAAGAACTAAGGTAGCCAAAACCATGTGATGCCGCTGCGGCGCACTCCCGGCACGACACCACACCTCAGGCGAACAGAAGGGGGACGGGCGGGAGATGGGACAGACAGATCAAGCAGGTGTGACGTGAAAATAAACTAAAATATGACTGCAGTATGCAGATAAAAGAATCTCCATCCGGCAGTCCGCGTTTGATTCCCATTGGGTAATATTAACCGCTCGGCTAGCCCCGATTACCTGACCGGGCACCAATGAAGTCTAGAGCACACAACGGGACCTGGATCTGGTCCCCTGTCTAGATCTGCCATTAGCAAATAGCCTGTAATTACTAAACATATGCAGTTAATTCTAGAATAGGCAGGGTCCGGAGTTTGACATATCAATTCTGTCACCAAGATATCCTATAAGATGACGACAAGGCTCAGCTTTTAGGTTTTAAAGTGGGTAGAAGGCATTGCCCAATCCAAGGTTTTCATAATGATGATTAAGTCCCTCCATGATTGAGGCATAAGCCGCCGACTGCATCATAAGTGCGCTTTACCTAAAGATACCTGAGTCTCAATGCAGCCAGCGTGTAAGATGTGTGGGTTGTAGGAACAAGACCCTTCCTCGTATCCTAGAACCGCCCCCACCCGCGAACCCCATACCACACTTGGCAAATCTTTCAGCTTGCCTGAGCATAAATGGTTTACCTCAATCAGTCGCTGACGCCTGCGTAAGCACGTAAGACCATGGCTTAAATACTAAAGCGGACATTAAGCCATGGACTAAGATGATATCCTTGATGATACTATCCGTTGTCCATTGCATATCATTGACAGTCCTCAGCCTTCATCGACAAAATGTACTCAATATCTGAAGCTGACACCGGAATGCCACTTCGGCAAACATGTGACAGATGTCGGTATCTCAAGGTCCGGTGTGAAAAGGACAGCCACAGCCCAACAGTCCGCTGCGTACGTTGCGCCAAAGCCGGGGCCATCTGTGTACATAACCGTAAGTTACATCAGGTTTCGTATCCACATTGGATCAATCGCTGTTTCCGCTGTTGGTGGTATTGATTGACACGGGAACAGGACGTCGACGTAGTGGACGCCCGTCGTCAACCAACAACTCGCTGCACAATGGCTCCAGAGATGCAGATGCGGGGTCCAATCAAAGCTCAAGTCTGAATATCGACTTCTGTGACGATGCATCATCACAGAAGTGGCCTTCCCACATGTCTGGATACTCGGATATACCATCGCGGAGCTCATTGGAGCCTCATAATGACTTGTCTTGGCTGAACCCGAGATCCATGCCTTCGACCCAAGTACTCGATCAGTTCATGGAGTGTGGGGAAAACGCAAATCACACGCCTCTTTTTGACCATCACGTCCCTCTGGAGCATGGACTTGATTTGTTCGCTGATGTGGCCATGGCCATGCCTGCACGAGACCCTATACCACAGGACCTTTGCAGCACGAGAGATTCGATGGAGACGGACATACAGGAGTTGACAGAACTCAATATCAGAGCTTACCGGCTTGCGACAGATGTCGACACCCCATTCACGGATGACCTATGCGCAATGACACAATCAGCACTGAAGGCTCTTGCACGAATCACAACAACAGCACGACAACACCAGAACGAGACAGCCGCATCCAGCAGCAGAGACAGATACCGCAGAACAAGCATGCATCAAAGCCCTCGAGCATCAATCAGTCTTGTGCTGCAAGCAGTATCAGTCTGTGAGCAAATCTACGGCGTATTCATCCACGCCTGCACAACACTTCGCAACGGCCTTGAACGACAGCCTGAGCCCAGCAATGACAGTGAAATCAGCCATCACCGCATGTCTGATGCTCGAGCAGTCATGACTGTTGAGCTCATCAACTATCTCTTTGAAAAGCTGAGCCGAGCCCAGAGACAGCTACTTGCCACCGCGTTGACGGCCGAGGACAGTTCTCCAAGTAGCCTGGAGAGTTCAACGGCGGATAGTTCGACCACAAGTTCGAGTCCCTCGGTACCATCGGATTTCTCTTCGGATTGCTCGGCCTCAACAAACGTGATAGCGATTATGATGAGTCGAACTTGCGGAAAACACACTCAATTACAAAGCTCTATTCAAAATATTAGAGATTTAACTAGAACCAAGGATTGCATATAGACATATAGCTTGGATAGATTCATTTACATTAGCCCATAGTGTGTTACTTGCAGTTATTAGGCCTTCTGTGGACAATTCTAGTGCGGGACCCAAAAGCGAAAATAGCGACAAAGCATGCCTTAGTTCAAATGCCACTTCACAGTGTATGTTCCAGACGAACTACATAGAGCGAGGACAGCAGTGGCAGAGCTCATATTACCACATAGCACGTGACAAGATTTTTATGCCAGCTCGTGACTTACTGTAGGGTAATTATTTCGGGATCTACTGCTTTCTTTCATGTTCAAGGTGGGCATAATGTCTCAGTTCAAGTCTCACACAACCCCACAGAACTCGTCGTTCCTGTTCAAGGACCTCATGATGCTGAGATGGACAAGAGGCAAGCGGCTCTGCAATCTTCATTGCACGGTGCTTTCAGAGACATTTTCGTTAGACAACCTACCAACAGCAAGCAAATCTCTCTGAGCTATTGTATTGCAAGCGTCAATAGCAAGCTTACGTACCATGGCGTCGACCTGACTCCAATATGATTCCAGCTTGCTGCATTCTCTACTGGATACGAAAATGACAATTCGGGCATTGTTTCAATTCTTATGCAAACTGAAGGTGGCCTCAATTCATGCTAGACCGATAATAATTCAGCGAGTCTGGATAGCCCAATGAACTATGAACAAGACAACTTCAATACCTCAACATTTCTCTTTAAGTCCATCATCACTTCTGCTCTTTTCAGGATCGTGATCTGGAAAAGAAAAGAAAACAAGAAAAGAAAAAATGATTTAAAAGTCAAACTTGGATGTCCAGAGCTTTTCTGATGGGTCTCCCGCTTTCAAAAAGATCATGTGTAGAAGTTCGCAGTCGTGGACCGTCGATGAGCAGAACCAATAAAAGAAAACTACCCTAGGCACAGCATTTTTAAGACGATTTCAGAAAGCAACTATACTGGGATTACTACTGACTTGGTGCTAGCCAGCAAGGCTGTCTCCAATACTGTAGTATCCAGCACAACTACTTCTGAGAGAGCGCCTCTATTATGGACGCCCTCAACACAGCCACCACTACCACACCCGTAGATCTCGTTCTCGAGTCTTGTATAGCAGTCGTCGTTGTTAAGGTCGACTGTCTGGCCACCCCGCTGGTTTTCTACTTCAAAAAGGAGGCCCACATTGCCAATTCACGGACACATGGATTTGGTTCTTTGTTGCCAAAACTGACCACAGATCATGCCATTATGGCCATAGCAGACATCCCATACAAATTGTGCGGCCTAATCTTTGTTTAGCCAAGGGTCTCCCAAGTTATATCAAGTCGCTTTAATGCCATGGGCATTAAATGAAAGTTTTCTACCAAGAATAGTAAGGATAATCGAAGTCTTTTTTTTGGAGACTTAGTTTTGGGTCATTTCGATAGGCTTGAAGTGCAAGAAGGATATTAGCCTCTCTATTTGACTGTCATATACCTTACTGTTAAGAATTAATATAGAGAGGCTGTTGGTCAGGGGATTTTTGACCGGCTTGCTCATTGTGTATATTACCTTTTATACTAATTAAATGAATTTGAATATCTTGGCTGTTTTTAGGCTGAGGGTATATTTTTAAGAGTACTTTTAAAACCGCGATTTAAGACGTAAATCCTAGTGAGATACTTGCTTATTATATATATTATATATATTTTATCCTACCCTTTCCTAAGTAATTATTAATTACTTTTCTTACTTAGTTACTCTCCCTTAATTATATATTATCTTAGCTAGCTTAGCTTATACCACTATAAGTTAGATGTAATCGTGGCAGTGCCTACTGATGGGTATATGCCTATATATCCCTTCTCGGGGTGTATAGTGTTTCTATATAAGCTAACCCAGCTATACTAGGTAAAGCTTAGGTATAAGCGACTATAGTCCTACCTATATGTAAGGAAAAGGAAAGTGAATACGGTGCCACATAGGAGGAGGAGGTCAAGAATACTGAAGAAAATAAGGCTTTAAGTGATACTAATAATATTATCACTATCTGAGATAGCAAAGGCAATTAGGTATAAGAGCCAGAGGAGGTTAATAAAGCCAGCGAGCATGGTATAATCGTGGTCGATGAATGAGTGGTTAGTAGAGGAGTGGTGAGCGGAGGAGCGGCTTGCCTATATGGTTTAAAAGGCGAGCAGGAGGTAGGCAATAATGCCAAAGGCATAGAATCCCTATTTATACTAGGTAGCTATATAGGTAGAGCAGAGATATAAGATAATCCTATTAAAATTAATCAGCTAGTCTATCCTTAAACAAATCTATATATTAGAAATACTTTATTTACTAGATCTAAGCTAGAAAGATATTAAATAAGATAATTGCCTAGTTTATACTACTAAGAAGCCTAAGAGCTATAATAATAATAGGGAAGGTAATAACTTAGAAAATATATTTGGCAAAGAAGATCTGGTATATTGCGGTATCTCTTATATAGAGTTATATTAGGATAATGGAATATATGAGCCTAGAGGCTATAGTAAAGTAGGAGATAGTGTCGATGAGCAGGGCAATAGAGAAGAGGTAATAGAAGATTTTCTTGCTATAATACGGCCAGAAGCTAAGGGTATAGTAGATGAGCTATTGGTTATATGGTTAGCTAGAAGTTTTATGGCGGAAGAATTTATAGAGTTGATAAATGAAGGCGAGGGTGAAGTAAGCTATAACGGCCTAAAGCCAGTCGGAGCCTCCCTCGGAGAGGTGAGATTGGCCGCCCTGAGGGTTAACGTCGAGAGTGTTATTGCGGGAGTAGATTAAGTCTATAGCTGCCATAGTAATAAAGTTACTTAATATTATTATAAAGTTGATATAGCCTTATTAGGGCTATATTAACCTAAATAAAATAATATTGGGTTTTACATAGGTTATAAGTAAATAGTATATAAATAGGGGAAGATTAAGTGGAAGTAGATAATTCTAGCTTTTTTCTAATAAATCTAAGTCTCTCGTCATAGCCTACTTATCGACGTAGTACTTATATTTACTAAGATTAGACTTACATTAAGCATATCACATCTTTGTTATTAATTCGTGTATAGCCGTCTGTTATAGGTAAACCTAGTCTATAATGTAGGATTGCGGCAATTTCAAGATCGCCAGACTGGGGTACGTGGCTTGGGTGAAATGTGGAGGCTGACGTACCGAAATGGCTTACTGAAGGTAATACGATCGGTGACTCGTACTGTCGATTTAGGCTCTACTTGCCCCGGCTCTTAGGTACTTAAGCTACTTTTAAGTACTTCTTTTATTAAGCAAAAATATGCTTACCTATAGTTAAGATGTCTATTTTTGCTGGTTTATTTGCTTACGATGTAGCCTCATGTACCTCAAAGTAACCACCCTAGACTAAACAAAGAGCTTATTGTTCCAAAGAGGAAGCTACCAGCGCTCGATACTGTATACACGCAATGTAAGTATTTTATCGCTTTAAAACGCCTTAGTAATACAGGGGAGAACTAAATGGCCATCTTGAAATCTTGTAGAGTAGACACAACACGCATAGCTCTGACTCAAGGCTTTGGTCTATACAAGTAGAGTCATTGTGATATATCCCCTCCAGAGTTCCGTTGACCTCATTTGCCGTAGACTTTGTCTTCGAGTAGTTCTACGGATTATTGAGACCTATATTCCAAAACCGTGTACGTTCCATAAGCTATGCTAGGTAAAGACAATAATGCGCAATAATAAATGTTATCCGCACCAGGCGAGGAGCGAACAGAAGATCTACTCTCCATCTGTAATATGATGCAGAATTTGTCTACAATCCACAACATTGATCATTGCTTTTCACGGAGATAGAAATGGTAAATTAGAATCAGCGGGGATTAAATGAACATGACATGCTCCTCCAACATCGACTACACTGATTTCCGCAACTACTCAGTAGACCAAAAGCTTGTTAGCCTCCTTCTGCAGATGTTCCATCGCACTAATCTGCAAGGTAGGCCCAATGCTGATCCTAGCGACTCCAATGTCTGCAAGTTCCTTAGCACTCAAACCGCCTGGAACTTTGAGCACGTTCAACTGTCCGTCAAAAGCCTCACTCAAGATCCTCACCTCCCTGCGAGAAATACCTCCGCGACTCGTCCCACCCCAGACAAACACAGTCGTCGCACCAGCTGCAAGATACGCCTGTCCTCGTGAGATGGCCTCGTCAATCTCCCCGCCATGCACAAGAGTGTCGATTCTCGCATTGACGACAAAGTCAGGAACCCTAACCCCTTGAGCGATAGTTAGGACTTTCTTGATCCTCTGGGCGGCTTCTGAAATGTGATAGGCCGCGTTGGCCTCCTTGTCCCAGTCTTCGAGGTTGACGCCAACAACGTCGGCTTTGACCAACTCGGCGATGCCGACTTCAAGTTCATCTCCGTATCCGTCTTGGAAATCGACGGAAAGAGGCTTCCCGGAGTCTTCGGTTGCCAGCGCAATAGCCCTGGCGGCTCGGACATTAGCCTCTCGCGTCAAATCGTCGTCTTCCACCCCAGCAGCCCTGGCGACTGCGTAGCTCGCGGTGGCAATCGCTTTTGCATTCGTCAACAAGGCCACTACCTTGGCTAAAGTAGCATCGTAAACGTTGGCCAGAATGACAGGAGCGTAGGACTTGTAGAGAGCTTTAAAGCTCTTGGCGCGTAAATTCGGAGCATCTGCCATGGCTAATGGAGTGAAATAAGGGCTGATGATAAGTTGGGTATATGTCTTGTGGCTGCAACTTGTTCAATATATAAGATGGTTATAAGTGGAATGGCTATTAACTACGTTCCATTTATAACTAGATATTGCAAATATGATTCTTACTTTCCCCAGATTCCAGGCAGCAATTTGTCTTACTTATGCCGTACTTCGAAATATATTATATAATATAAGGCGATTCTATAATAACACAGGTATAGTAACTTAAGATAATAATAGCACTAACCTAGAGTGGTAATTTAATACTAAATCTTCTATTAATATCTAGACTAGGTTTATAGGATTATAGAATTAGTTATTTTATAATTAAATATTATTTTAGAGAGGGGCTAGTATAGCTTTAATTATAATCTTAAGCCCTATAATAATAAGAAATACTTAGATATAAACCAGGTCAGGGATAATAGTAAATATAAGAACTGCCCTAAAAATACTAAGCCTAATAAGGACTAGACTATATATATCCTTAGTATTAACCTCCCCGAGGGTAAGAAGAAGAAGGGCAAGTATCTCAATAGATAGGTCTTATAAGTGGAATAACTATTAACTATATTCTATTTATAACTAGATATTGCAAATATAATTCTTACTTTCCCTAGATTCTAGGTAGTAATTTATCTTACTTATGCTATACTTCGAAATATATTATATAATATAAGGCAATTCTATAATATCATAGGTATAGTAACTTAAGATAATAATAGTATTAACCTAGAGCAGTAATTTAATACTAAATCTTCTATTAATATCTAGACTAGGTTTATAGGATTATAGAAT
>JABCJZ010000333.1:0-31506 GCA_013184445.1 Fusarium sp. NRRL 53497 | reverse complement strand
GGAAATAAGGAGTCTAGGGTAACCAAAATCGGCGGGTTCCGAATAGTTGATGTAGAAATGCAGATGCTTAATTTATTTATGATGATGGGTGAATGCTAATATAGACAAGACCTTCATCTATCTGACTCATCCCTTAGGAGTCATCAAGAAGGCCCAATATCGCAACAGCCAACTCTGTAGAACGTGATGTCCTTATTCAGAACAATTAAGTGAGGGCCCTGCGTTGGTCATTATCAGTGTTTCGAGCCAGTTTCTTAATCGAGTCAGAGCCCATGTATGTCAAGTCTAAACGGTAAACCGATTGCCATGGTAACATCAGGTCATCATATAGATTCAAGTCTTCAAGTATAGAGCCTTTGTAGATTCATATCAATCAAGCGGGTCTAAGATTTAAGGTACCTTCTAGGTAGGTATGTTACCAAGTGACACGAGAATCGCAGGCCACCTCTACCTATCACGATACGTACAATCCCTTCGCCTCGCCTGAATTGCCCATTGCCAATGATCCTTCATAAGTTTGACATCCGTTTCATAACCTATCACAGAACCTTGTCCAACTCTAATTGGGCCTGGAAAGGACCCTTTTCGGCTAACACTACCAAGACCTCATTCTATCTTGGGAGTGACGGCAGGGCCCCCACCAAAACTGGGAAGGAGCCCCGCGTCACGGCCCGCTACCAAGCACAAAGCAGCAACCCCACCATACATATCAGCCATGGCACGAACGACATGTGCGCCTGACCGTGACTGTTTGACTTACCTGGCTACCTATCTCGTTGTGACAAAAAAGAATCTTTACTCCTTGGTACCTTAGGCAATCTAAAGACTGTCGCTTCAAGCTGCGTCGCACATTCATCGCAACAGTTTATAGACTGGGCCACCCTGCTCTTGGCCAACCCCGCATTCCCTTGTCTATCACCATTCATCAGACACTTGAAGCTCCCAAGAGCTGTCGCAGTGGGCCGAGATAGAATCATCCTGGCGATCAGAGACCGACATCGCACAACTGCAAATCGAACAAAGAATACCTACATAAGAACTCTGGAAATATAGCCCATCATGAGTATGTTTCAATCGGTAAGTCCACTCCATCCAGCTCTTATATACATATAGATCCTGCTTGTTGAGACGTTGCTTGTTTGACAACTCACATGAGCTATTTATATGTCGTTATAATACTTCCAATCACTATATTTCACCTTACTAACATCCACGTAGAAGAAACCGTTCTCGGCTGTAACTGTCACCGTCGAGAACCTCACATCCGAGTCTTATGAAGAGGAAGATCTCAGTGGTATCCCCGAACTTGTCGAGGTCATCACCCTGCAGTCTACTGGTCCAAGCGAGGCAGCTCGAGCCATTCGAAAGAAGCTCAAATACGGAAATGTCCATCGCCAGATCCGTGCATTAGTTCTCCTTGACGGCCTCATCCAGAATGCTGGTGAGAGGTTCCAGCGAACCTTTGTTGACGAGCCCCTGCTTGAGCGTCTGCGTGTTTGCGGTACATCTGACCTGTCTGATGTTGCTGTAAGAAATAAATGCAGAGAGCTCTTCCGGTCTTGGTCGCAGTATGCCGGGAAACCAGGACTAGATAGTCTCGCGCGGCTACACAAGGTAAGCCAGGGCTATGTTTTTTCCCGAATCAAAATGCTCATTATCATAGGAACTGCCCAAGAGGAAGCAAGCTGTCACACAAGAGAGATCTAAGGTCCTCAGAGAGACAGAGGAGAACCCTTTCGTCGACGATGAACAAGAGGCCGCAGCAAAGGCAGCCCGTGATGCAAGGAATGCTTCAGGCCCGTCTAACTCAACTCCAGCATTTGGATCGACATTCGGGCATACTTCTACCAAATCTTCATCCGGACCTGGTGCATTCTTCGGTGGTTCCAAAGACAAGAAGAAGGAAAAAGAGAAGGACAAGGCTAAGGGGAAACGAAAGCCCTTCAACCTCGAGGCCGAGAAGGAACAGATGAAGTCTGTTATCGCTGACTCCTCCATCGCAGCTACAAATTTGATGAACGCGCTCCAAAGCATTAACCGTGAAGTTGAGCGTATCTCAGAGAACCAAACTGCCGTGGAACGATTTGAAGCCTGTAAACTTCTTCGACGAAAAGTGTTGCGTTATGTAAGTTATTCATTTATGTCGTTGGAGGATGGTTGAACTAACTATATGAAGGTCCATCATGTTGAAGAAGAGCAGTGGCTAGGCGGGTTGCTCCACGCCAACGATGAGCTTGTCCATGCTCTCATGTCGTTCGAGCAGTTCGATCGCTCCATTGATGCGGACAGTGACTCAGATGACGAACTTGCTGAGCAGGCCCATTTGTACCGAAGTATGTATTGATATTGATTCTGCATAGAATGCAGCTGACTCCCCACAGTGGCCACGATCAAGGGCAAAGAGGCCATGGCAAAGGGTATCGCCCATTCTCCAACGTCCTCGCAACCTCCAGACCTGTCTGAGCTGAGCATTTCGCATTCCCCCGCGCATTCAGCTCCTCCTCGCCCTCCTCCCATGCCGAAGCCGCACTCAAACCCGCCTCCTCAACCCCCAAGGCCAGCTGCGGCTCCTGTTGCACCCACACAGGAAGAAGAGGACGAGGACGACCCGTTCGGAGATTCTCATGCACTTGACACACCTATGCACGAACGCGATCAGCCTAAGTGGTGAGGGCTAGGGTGTCGATCGAATATCAGGAATCAGACAAGCTGGAGGCAAGCATATTAGTCATTTTGTCAACCAAGCACAATACTAGCGCAATTTAACCAAATTCACTGTCGATGTTCACTTTTTCCATTCGCCCCCCGCAATTCAGACACGTATATTTGTTCCGAATAATGGCAAGCTTAACCATGAGCTCGAATATATGATTCGTTGATTTGATCACTATATCTCTACTTTCTGCTGATCTTAGTGCTCGTAGGAAGAGTCAGTAATTCAATAAACGACATGTCAAATATAAAGTAGTGAAGTTATATTCTTCAACACAAGGTAACGGTAACTCTCTTGAAGTATTGATGTCCATCCCGTATGTCAAATATAAACTAATCAACATCCTCGATCAAGTCCAGGAACAGCGTGCTCATTTTGCATATCAACCGTAAGGAGCCGTGAGCGGTTGTAAGCATGCTGCGTTGACGAGCTAAGCGCACGAAAAGTATGCATCCACACACTTGTCCGTCCAAAGGCTCCTTTGACATCAAGTCGCTCAACATTTCTATAAACGGATGAGAGAGCTCACTTCAGCCCAACTACCGGTACCTGCTGCAAGAATCCCGCAGAATCGCGGGTCTTATCGCCCCGAGAACTTCCAGACCGCTGACCTGATGGTAGGCGGTGTCGTACATGCACACTCCCCCGGATATGCAACTTGTGCAGCCAGGATGCATGGATGCGGAGTGCAGGACAGACCGTTAATCTCCACGATGCAAGCAATAAGATGAAATCGATAATCTTTTGTTGCCTGCCGGATCTTGCGGTCAGCAAAGCAAAACCAATCCAAGGACAGAGCGCCATCGCGTAACAACAGGGACAATCGCGTGGGAAAAAAGCAAAGGAAGAGCAAACAGTTCGAGAACATCATGCAGATCTGACACAGACAATAGGCGGGCCGTCTTTTGACAGTTTCGTTTAATTGCTGATGGTGATCCGCGAAACATGATCCTTACCGCACTTTGGCCATTGACGGCGGCTGCCTTACGTTAGATGGCATACGAGAAAAAGCAACGACGAGTCACGGATGCAGATCTGCATGTGTTGAAGATTGCCGGGATCGTGGCGGGTCTTGTTTGCTGGGCATCAATCGATATGGCGGTATGAACTTTCACTTCAGTCAAGTGTAAGAGCATCGGATGACTATGAGTTGAGTGCAGGATCGAATTTATATCGAAATGGCACGTTCTTGAACAGCTGGCCGAAGCTTTCTTGATCGACATATCCGTCTCGCTTGGGTGCGTTGGAAACCGGGCAGCTTGACTTTCGATTCACGGGTCTCAAGGAAGCCTTGGTAAGGGTGCATCAGTCCAGTGATTTACCCACGCAGCATGGTCCGCTTGCCAGCAAAGCCAACTTGGTTGCTCATCATGCCAGGACCAGGCCATTCTGATGGTTGTCGTCCATGTATGTTGCTGACCCCTGGTAGTACGGTCAAGCTCCGGGCTGGTTGTGGTTCACCTCAGCTTGACTTGACTTGAGCATAAGTTAAGGGAACGGTGACAGGCTGAGACGGGCACCACAAATGCGGGAACGCGCAGGCATGCGTCCGTCCTCAAACCGCGCCGACGGCAATCTCAGCCCGGACCACCAGATGAGTCCACCCACTCGTGGAGCATACCATACCTTATGCAGAGTAATCGGAGAGGCTGCAAGGAAATTACAAACAGCAGCAGCCCCGACAACACAAGTCCACATGATCAATAACCTTGTTGCGTTGATGAAATTGGCAGCCTTGGATTATCGTCCGCTCTCACAGCAGCCCCCCACCTCACCGGAGGTTAGTGCAAAGTAAGTGTATCAGTCATTGTGACCAAGTTAATGAGCGAGTTATTGGGTGGTATGCAAGAGAAGAGTTGAAAGGGATTTTATTTATCCCGTATATACAGCGTCGTATCCGGGGAACATGATGAAAGAGACCTAAAGACGGTAATCACAAACAGAAGCAAACGTACATAGACACATACGGTAACTTACTGACATCAAATAACCCTCGTGGCAGCCATGGGCCAAAGACACCCCTGCATTGGCCCTGGTGGTGGCGTGGTGGAGGGGAAAACTCGACACCTGCATTTCAGCCCTGGAAGAATTGACCGACCGTTCCACGTCACTTCACCCTTTGAGGCTCGAATGCTCCACTGCTTCTGGAAGCCTTCCATCATTTGTTTCATCGTCTGCGAGGACTCGGTGCATTTCAGGGTCCACCCTGGAACGACGCAGGACAACGGTCGGACTCCCGGTTGGTCCTGATGATACAAAGATGGAGCAGATTGCAAAGTGAAATCCATGCGCTGTGAGAAAGTTGGGCTCGATAAGGGACCAGAATATGGATAGATTTGGTGTATATAAGCAAGAACAAATTTGCGTTACTATTATCAAGCCAGCCGTTCTGGTTCTCTTGAAAGGAACCGTGACATGTAGCATGTCTCAAATTTAATTTAAAGTGCATGTGCATTTTACACGATGTGATATCCAACGCCCCAGCTGTTGGTTGCAGGGTTTAATAGTCCTTTGCAAACGCGGTGAAATGTCGATCACGGGGCTGTTCGCTCGCGCAAACGACCGCCCCACGGCCCAAGTTTAGAGCCGAGTCATTGCACGATTGTACCGCTCTGTGACATGAAATGAAAAGCTTTGATGGGATCGACAAAGGGCGTTGCAATGGATTTTGCGGCATCCAAAAGCCATGACCAGCTGTGTTCCTCGGCCATATGCGGGCAGTATGTGAGAGTCAAAACATTTATGATGTATTTCTCAAGCCATCTCAAAAGCGACGGGAACTGCCTTCGTCTTCCCGTCTCTCACTGATCAAAAGTGTTCTGAAACAGCGCTATCTTTAACCATATCGAGAAAGGATACCTCCTTGTCACAGGCACAGGCGCAAAGAAGCGCCTGTCAATGACCATCAACACTGCAGGAAGACTGAAGTTAATGATCGAAACATATACTTGATAAGGCCGACCTGCGCTAAGGCGGGGAATATAATGTCAAACTGTTTCATCTTTGCTTCGAGTCTGACAAGGTGAGTGTCCGAGCACACAAGCTCAAAAAGAAGGCATTCGTATTGCTGCCAAGCCTTTTGCATTTGATACACTAAAGCCACCAGCCCTCTTTTGGGGTCGGTGCATCGCCTTCACCGAAAATGGCGTACGGAGGGCGGGACGAACGGACTGGAATGGAGTCACTGCTCGTCTCCCGCTTCAACTCTTCTCAACTTCTAGTAATAATAGATACAAACGAAACTTTGTTATTAGCAGAGAGGGGTGTGCTTGCGAAGCTGTTTGGAGCCAGGTCTCAACGGGCGGTACGTGCACCATGTTTCTGGAAGAGTTCTGTGAGTTTTGGCTGCGTGGTTGGTTGGTGAGACATAGTTGAGTGGCTGAGCAAGCAAAGGAGTGTCGACATTGGACAAATTCAAGCCACAGGAACCGTCTAAGACATATGTATGATAATAGTATGCCCCTCGCTTATAATTGTCAGGTTCCTCTTTGTTCGAATACTTGTTGGTTTGTCGTCGAATTGATGAGGTCAACAGTTAAGGACCGGAGGGCAAGCCCAAGCGGGACATTCGTAAAGCCCAGCCGAGTAAAATTGCTCAAGATTGAAGAACATCATGAGTGCCGCGGGCTGTGTGAGTGATTTGTCAACTCTTTGCCTTCCATAGTCGTAAGATCTGTTGATAAAAAGGCCTCACCTAATTGTTCATGCAGACCCCAATGAGCAGGCCGTTAATCCTAGCCACCCCCGCGCCGGCACGGACAGTATCTCCCCGACCAGTAAGGGCACATACTGGATTTTATACAGGTTGGGTTAAGAGGTTGAAGCAAACCAAGTGTGTATCGAAGTGAATAGGAAAGGTCGTGGTAACGGGAGCCGAGCCGGAGCCGCAGCCCTTTATCATGCCTTGATGCCCAAGATATATACTACCTGCCTTTTTCTTTGATGATGTACGTATTTGAGTGATTTGCTGACATCGATTTTATCACCATTCCGGGTATATAACCACGGAGTGTTCTGCCAATCCGTATGGCTGAGGTTGTTTGTAATGTCCAAGTTGTATCGGGTAGCCTAATGTTCTGTGTCTGATATGCACTAGTCCTTAATCAGGGGTCTATTATCAAACAGCCGAATGCCAATCCATTAACATACCTATTTCAGCTATCTCATTCTGCGCCATGGCTGCTGTACTCTAACCAACCGCTAGACTAACTGACTCAAGTTCTAGAAAGCCGTCAGAACAAATGGAAGTGATCCATGCTCCTGCAGCACGGGGCAAATGAAGATGGGGCCCCGGGAGCATGGGGCCAGGGCAAGGGTTCGGTCAGGGCAAGCTTGGGCGGCCGAGCGCTCTTACGTATGAGATATACACACGAGACAATCATCTATGCAAAGAGCAAAGGAAAGATATGAGTGTGGGTGGGAGAACAGAGAGGCAGGGTGAGGTCATGTAGATAGCAGTTGGAGGTATGGAGATTGCGGAGGTGAATAGAGTACCTACCTTAGTCAAGTTACTAAGGCTAAAAAGGTTTATCTCATGCATATGGGATAAGGGAAAGAGGGGTGAGGCTTGGAAGGTGGGATGGAAGGCCATGCCATGGGTTGGTAAGATCGGAATGAGAAAGTGCCATCGAAGAGCGGAAAGAAGCTCAATGGAAGGAAGTAAGGAACAGGATGTGTCGTGGGCGCAACGCTACGCTCGGACTTGCATTGTCACACCGGCGCTAGATCCGCCTCTGCATTACCATTGTTCCAGAAGGTTTCTCGAAACCTTCCTCGGCGAGCTAGCGTCATTTCCGAATGTGTAAATAGCCCATATATAGTCCTTGTTAGCCTCGAAAAGAAACCAACCAAAGGTTAGCAGCTGAAAGAAGTGTCTGCCATCCCTGCAGAGTTTGATTCTCAAGTCTATTAGCCTCCTCGAATTCCAGCTTCATATTTTTCGCCTGTTGATACACGATACACCCCTTTCTCACATAACACCAATACCTACTCCGTACTCAGCAGCGTCATGGTGGATCTTGCCCTACATCTGGCATCAGGCTATCCCTTTTAGCATCTTTATTTTAATTATCGACTGGTATATGCGCCTGCATCTGCATCTCGCGCGCGGCCTTGCGGAGGGCGGTTGATGGACTAACTATGGGAGACGGCGGCTACTGCATCGAACAGCCACAGCACCGAAGCTAAAGCAGCCCCAGGCGGTGTAAGATCATCTCTGTTTTCTGGAAGTCAAACGGATCATGATGAAGCCTTCTAAAGGCTGTCAGGTACTGACGAATCAGTCCCACCTCAGCCCACCATTTGAAGTATCTCACACAGTGCAGGGTTGTTGACTCCAACGTCGAGAGGGGAGCACCTAAGCCACACGCTCAGCATCCGATTGGGTAGTCGTATCTGGGACAACCTCTGACCCAGGAGCAGCAAACATCCCACATCCCACGAGTGGCAGACTCATGCGCATTGCACGCATTAACAACCTAATTAAACCACGGACTATGGCAGGGAAAGAGCGGGATAAAAAAGTGACACCGCCTCAATTGAACCATCAAAAGATAGTGGGTGCAATATGCAGTTGAATGCTAATCAAGGGGCATGCCGCCTTTGTTTACAACAGTTGATGAAGCGAGGTACCCGTTTATTAGCCTTGAGCTCTCGAGACCATCTAACGAAGAACAAAAGAGAAGGCATGACAGGGCTACCAACTAACATGCCCAGGTGACCAGATGTTGAGATTGCATCATGTTAAGTCTACCACAGGTTCAGGCAACGCTTCACAAAGCGTTGAGCGGTCCTGGATCGCTCTCACCGAAATTCAGAATACGCATGGCTGGAGACTAATTAGCGTCAACCAACAAACAACCCAGATCTTATTGTCGCCTATGGCGCAGGAAACGTTTGTCAAAATGCTGCCAAGGGAGAGGTGGATTCTTAGGTGAGGCAAGCCACACCAGGGGACGACAACACGACACCGCCTGTGAGTGAGATGGGCCAGGGGAGCATGGACATTGAACGCTTCTGGAAGCCAGCGAGATCTGCCATTCAGGACAGCTACCGCCTTGTCTGCCCTGAGCCTTGACAGCCCAACATCAGCTCTGGGCAGCAGCTCTGACCCGCGTCCAAATTGACGGGACCCGTTTGAACTCCCCTGGAAAGAGACCTGGGTTGTTTTGAGGGGCGCACACGCCATGTCGACCCTGCAGGGTACAGGGAAGATTCATGACGTCGGCGCTGGTGAGTAGGGGTGAGCAGGGGAGAGTGATGCGTTGGACATTGATTGCGAGCAGGGGGATTCGATTTGGGGTCGAACATCAAACAGCGGGAGCTGGGTCAGAGAGAGGTCTGTTCACGATCCCGAGTTAGAGGGAAACAGTACCTGAGGACAGAAACAATCAGCAGCCGGTATGCTCGGTATCATCCAAGCAAGCAAACGCACTTGATACAGGCTTACACAAACCCTGCTCGCCGAGCCCGTCTCTTTCATGATAACCCCGTTGTTTGGACATACGAGTAGACGAAAGGGAGGCGATGGGGCGTCCACTCGCAACTAACGAAGACACGGCATGATATTATGTTGGCGGCCTAACTGGCATAATGCAGGAGGAGAAACGAACGATACGATCGACGTCTGAGGATCACTCCAGCTTACAAGGATTGGCCTGTCTGCGAGATGCTCGTTCATTCAGCAGCGATCCCGATTATTCACGACAGATGAGGAGGACTGCAGCCTGGTTCCAATCAGCATCGTGCAACGGCTGGGAGCTGCAAGATGCTATTCAGGGACGCTTCCAAGCCAGTCGTTGAGTGACTATTGGATGGTTATGGGCAGTTGTGGTTGGGTGAGGCGTCGCCACGGCCGGGGAATGCCCTGCAAGAACTCTGCACTGTACATAATGCACTGTATGCTGTACATTGGCTGCTGTTCATTGGGGACGGGAGATTTCCAATTTGTGCATGGTAAAGTGGCAGCAACAGAACGGGAACCATCTCTTCCGAAGGCCAGGCACCCGTTCGCTTGGATGCTTGTCCAGTGGAGGTTTTTGCTTCTTTTTGCTTCGTTCCCAGATCTCTGGGACGCGATTATTAATGAAGCGGAAGATAGTATCTATATGGTTGATTTGACGTGCATTTGAAATAGACGCGCAACGGTGTTTCATGTAGGATATTCAGTGAGAATGACGCCACGGCGATGCTTCTAGGGCGGGAACTGAGGTTCTGGCCCTCGTTCTTTGTGACGTCTGTCGCATGCCTATCCCAGCTTATTCTCTTAGTACTGGACTGGACTCAGCTGTTCGCCTTGTTGTACTAACCAAGGTAAATTTTAACAGTGAACCTCTAGTGTAGTCAGTGCGAGGTCTTCGGCCATGTCCTTTCTCAGCTCGCGTTTGTCCCCTTCAATTTTGCAGCTCCTCCACTGTCGCAGCTCGCCGATCCCTTGATTATTTCTTCCCGTCAAGTCGTGTCGCGTCCCGAGGTCCTGCCAACCCTCGTCCCGTGCTTCGATCCATGTCACCTCACGGTGTTCTTTGCGAGATCTGGCGCACAGAGCAAACCAAAACCTGTAAGATCCTCGAACGAAACCCTCGACGGCAGTCGGGTAATATTATTCATAAAAGAAAAGAAACAACAAAGACGGGACGGGAAGCAAGTCAAAAAGATCGACCACTGTCCGTATTTTGATTGAGATTAAAAAAAGAAAAAGAAACATCTACTGTATGCAATGCATCCGTATGGAGTCTGTTTCTTTGTTTGAATGCCCTCCCTACTCATGTCTTGCCTGACCTACACCTGCACTACTGTTTCCATTATCCTATCCCATTAACTCTATTTCTGGCTCTTTCTCGACTCTAGTTCAGGTCAGGCCTGAGAGTATCTTGGCTATGCTTTATTCTTGTTTCCCCAATCCCTGTCTCTGCCCTATCACTCTCTATGCGGTACACGCGCTTCACTAACAACTGGACTGAAGTGTTGGGCGTTGGGTTGGCCGGTGTAATGAGTCTGAGTCTGCGCTCCATTCCCGCTACCGCTATTCACGCCCTCAGTCAGGTCCGCTACCCCTGTCACCTCTAATCCTTGCATGGGAGTGCACCGTAATAATATTTCGTAGACGCCCCCTTCCACTAAATCTCCCAAATGGAATCCACTTTCACTTCCCCTTCACACTCCCACTTTCAACCCGGAGCTGCCTTTGCCTTGCCTTGTCACGTCCCGCCATAGGGACCCGTCTTGGAACCTGACATAAAGACTTGGCCCCTACCTGGCCCTCGATCATCGTATCGACTCCTTTGGTCTATTTTATCTATCTCCCATCTCCCGTCTCTCGTTGTCTTGTGTTGTATTCCTCACTCGATACGTCCTGGCGATTGATATCATACTCTATATTTCATCCTCAGCTCTTTAAAACCATCCATCTTCCCCCCCGCTTGACTATTTTACGGTACCTGCGTCTAGAACCACTGGCCTCCAGCTGTGAACAGACCACCTCCTGATCCCTTCTCTCGTCGCATCGCGCCTGTAAACGACTACATCACATCAACATCGCCTGTTGAACCTCAGTGTAAATCAAATCTGAAAACTTGCAAAAGTTTTCTGGCCTTGTCGGCTCTTTTTTCACCCCGACCGCCCGATCGACAGTGCATCACTTTGTGGAGGGTACAGAAAAAAAAAATTAACCATTTTTGCCTAACCCCTGCGGCATTCGGTTCTTCCACCTTACATACATACACCTTGCGCGTTTCGCCCTGGCACGTCACTTAGACTACGCTTCAACTGCAAAGAAATTTTGTCGCCGATCGAAAACCAAGAAAAGCCGACAACGTATACCTGTCGCCGGTCGACCTCCTTCCTCTCGCCTCGTCCGATACCTACCGAAAAGCGGTCTGCAAGATTTCACGTCCACTCCATCGGTGCGACTATACACGTCACTTGTTTGCATACAAACGCGGAAAGGTGAGTCGCATATTTGCCTGTCGGGCCCTGAACACTTGGTGGATCGTGGATACCGACGATATCAGCTCTGGTGACAAGTGGTTGGACCTGAGGATGCCCTGGCATTCGCTTACCCAACTGCCGGTCCCTTCGGAGTGAGATTGATGGTGTCGGCACCTCGAGGATCAAACATGGCTCCCTACGATACGAGAACCAAGCCACTAACGATACATCTTCACAGTCACCATCAGCTTGACCGCCTTCCTGTCGTGATCCGTCACTTGTGAGCGCCCTCGCATATCCTTCCCCAAACGCGCCACGTCTTCTTCAGCTGGCAATTCACACCATATTGAAGATGAGCGGCATGCGATCACCAGCTCCTACGGAGGTTATGGACATCACCAACATGCTCAATAAGAAAGGTCAAATGCAACAACTTACTTCCGGTCTCCTCGATCACCAACAATACCAACACTCCTTCGTCAAGCACGAACCCGGTATGGAGCGATCAGCCTCTCCTCACGGCTCTGAGCACTCGCAATACTCCAACCCTCACAGCATCGCACGAGCCTACCCATCACCATCCACGATGCAAGCCCCGATGCATATTCCAAACCCTATGCCTACCGCCATGGCGATGCCTGGCTATCCCGACATGCCCAACATGGGCGGCATGGCTCACATGCACATGCAACAGATGCCCCAACAACCTCCGCCGCCTCCTCAGCAGCCCATCAAGGCTTACCCTTGCAGTACTTGCGGCAAGGGGTTTGCACGACGAAGCGATCTAGCTCGTCATGGTAAGTTACCAATTTTGAGAGAATTCTAGGGGCAACGCTAACATCAAGCAGAGCGCATTCACAGCGGTGTCCGACCTCACGTCTGCGACTGGCCCGCATGTGGGAAGCAGTTCATTCAACGATCTGCCTTGACTGTGCATCAGCGTGTCCACACCGGCGAGAAGCCTCACCACTGCGAGACTTGCGCCAAGGTTAGTACTATGATCATCCCCCTTTTGTTGCAGTTGCTAACCCAACACAGCCCTTCAGCGACAGTAGCTCTCTTGCCCGACATCGCAGGACACATTCTGGAAAGCGCCCTTACAAGTGCCCTTACGCTGATTGCCAGAAGACTTTCACTCGTCGAACCACCCTTACTCGTCACCAGAACCACCACAGTGGCACTATTGAGGAGGCTGCCGCCGCGACCGCTGCCGCTCTTGCTGCTTCAAAGTCTAAGGGAATGTCGGCTCGATCTGAAAGTGATCACATGTCCAACCATGGCTCTCCTTTGACGACCCCTTCCCCCAGCCAGCGAACAATGTCCATGTCGCCTAGTGTCGATCTTTCTGGTAACAACAGCATCCCTCGTCACCCTGGTGACTTCCAGTACCTGCAACAGAATGGCTCTCTACCCATGCACATGCGCGTCGGAAGCCCTACCTCTACCTCTTCTGGTGGCTATAACATGATGCGACCTACCTCGCATCCTACTAGCTATGGTCCTCCTCCAACTCTGGAGCCCAACCTGGATAACAGCCAGGGTACCCCCAGCAGCAACGGTGGCAGCCCTCACATGGCCAATGCTGGGTGGCAGTCCCCTTCGCACATGGCTTCGCCTTCGCAGAACAACGCCAGCTATGTCTATCCCGATCCTGTGGATGCGTACCCTGCCAACCCTGCCATGAACCAGATGTACTATGGTGCTGCTACGCATATGCGCCGACCCCAGAGCGCTGAGCCTGGACTGGTACACATGGCTTAGTTGAACCTTTTGCCAGATTCCAATACTTGAGCAAAGCTTAAAGGTCATTGTCTTGATCCAGAGCAAGCTCGCCGATACCCTGTATTATTGAAGCTGTGCCTGATTCTGGCACCAAGATTATGGCGGCGTTTAATTCCTTATGGACTGGATTCCCATACACTCGACCCTCTACCCAAGCTTGCCACTGCTGATGACAGGTTGTGGCTTGTCTTGACCTAATATCAATCTCCCCACAGCACATCACTCTGCCGTCTAACACACGGACTCGCTCCTAGATGGAGTATGCTTTGAATGTTGGTTTCTGCATCATTTTCGTGGTTTTCATGTTTTTATCGATTCCCCCCTTCTGTTATATTATGGATGCTTTTATTTCCTTCGCTCAAGTATCAAATAGACCGGTGGATGGCAATGTTATGAACGACGGACAGGACATTGCATTTATCTGCATGACGCAAACATAGGGAGGGAGTTACACCGGAACATTTGCTTGCTTTTTCTTTTTTCCCTTTTTCTGAGCGTATCAGAGGCAAAAAAGACAGCAGGCATCATGGGAAGCACAAGACGCTGGCTTGTTTGTGTATTTATTATGTAGACTTGGACTTGAAGACTGGGAGCGAACAACATAGACTTGTGATTTGATGCGATGAATACTCCTACTATAACTCAACAAAACGAATAATTACCTCGCTTACGACTAGTTTCTGCTGTGACGCCGACACTCGCTCTAGAACTTCAGCTGTTAAGTACTATTTCAGTCAGCCGAGGCCGATGTCCTTCGGCAATTGAGTCTCAACTGATCTGTTACCCCTCAATTGAGCCGCATGGATGAGGATCTGGTGTTTCACTCACCAGCAAGATCGACAAATCACCCGTGGTCTAAATCTGTCCTGTCAAGCCCTTCAACCTTCCATGACGTCCTTCGCGTATAGCAAAGCCACCACGAGCACGCGACTGACAAGCCCAACGACCGGCCTAGACTTTTTGCAGGCCATAAATGAGCTAAAAGGGCCGAAACCACGCCATTTTAAAACAAGAAAATACAAAAATTAGGAGAGAGAGCGAGAAATGGTCACCCCCTATGTCTAATTCCCGGTAGTGCGGACCCCCGCAGACGGGTTGATTTTCTGATTATTCATCCCAGACATATTCAATATTCAACGACAGGCCACGATGTGCAGGATTGATACCTTGCTTTGCCAATCGGACAGGCCTTCGTGCAGTTCGAGCTGATTCTACTGGTTTCATGGCGGCTTTGATGGATGCTGTTTGGTTAAAGCCCTGGTCCTTGGACGGTGAGATGTGAGGACTGGAAGGAGAAGGTTGAGGAGGAGGAGCTCCTTTCATATATATTGAGGCCATGGATCGACAGTGGCTTTCTTGACAACTTGGACGGTGCTCAACGGCTTTTGACTTGGGATATTAATATCCGACTTACTCTTTGACGACTCTTCTCGTACGCTTTACGAAGAAAGACACCTGCTCGTTCTTTTCTATACTCTTTGACACAATGCTCATCGACATCGCCATCCACGGAGACATCCTCTGTCCATGGTGTTTCCTCCAGAAAAAGACTATCGAGGAGGCCATGGAGCGCTATCAAGCACTTCACCCCGAAGTCGAATTCGACGTCACATGGAAACCCTTTCTTCTATATCCCACCTTGCGAAAGGGTACTTGCGCTCCACCTTCCACTCTATCACATCACATGCTGACACTTGCAGGCGAAAAACGCGCCCTCTATGAGAAGCTCATGTCGCCAGAGAAGCTTCGCCTCTTCACATCTCGTCTCCAAACAGCTGGCGCTCGACACGGTATCTCGTTCTCTGTCACTGGCAACACTGGGCCGTCGCAACCTGCACATCGACTCGTCGCTCTGACGTTGCAGACCCGTGGGGCAAACGTTCAATCTGCTGTGCTGGACGCTCTATTCCGCGGCCACTTCGAGCAGGGTGCTGACATCGCTAATGAAGGGTGGCTGATGCACGTGGGAAGAACAAAAGCTAAACTTGAGGATGCTGACATGAAAGCGGCGTTGGCGGGACCAGAAATGGGTAAGATGCTGGAGGAAGAGGTCAGGAGTGCAGCGATAGGGGGTGTAGAAGCCGTGCCATGCGTGACGGTGCAGAAGAAGTATCGAGTTGGAGGGTATCAAGAGTTAGACGTCTTCGAAAGTCTGTTTGACAAGATACGGCGAGAAAGCAGGTAGAACAATTGAACTGGGCCAAAGGGCATGGCAAGCAAAGGGCATAATAGAGATAGAATGCTTGTCATACATACGGCAAAAGGCGATAGGAGTATCAGTATTGAACAATGTTATTGATTTAATGATTTAAAAAATGGCGCTGCCTTGTTCCCCCCGTCTACCCGACGCTGTCCGTCTCGTAATGAATGCCCTTTGTCTTTTTTGCTTGACCATAATCTGAACAGATACCTTTATCGCCAAACGCCAAGTAAAATCAAATGATTGATCCACCCGTCCATTGAGTCTCGAGCTCATCAACCTAACGCCGCAGATAGAAAAAAAACTAAAAAAAAACTGTGATGTCCACAGACTTATCGTCGCATACCACTGTAGTCCTGCATGAGATGCGCCATGTGCACATTGGTCGCCTTGCCGGCCCTGTTGCCCTTGCGACGCTTCTGAGCCTTGGGCTTGTTGGCCTGACCCTCCTTTGCCTTGCGCGGATCTTCACTCGTGGGCTTCTGTCCGACGCTGGTGAGCTTGCGATGCATCTCGTCGAGGGGCGGTAGCTGAACACGCTGCCACATGCTCTGGAACTCGGGTTGGACTTTGTGGTGCAGCGATGCATCGTTGGGCCAGACGTATCGTGGGAGGTTGTCCTTCTTGGTGCGCACAACTAGGATCTTGTGCTTGCGTTCGAGCGCTGATATTGTGTCTTCGCAGTCGGGCCAGCCGTCCTTGAGATCCTTGACAGAGACGCCTGAAGCATCTGTCTTGGCTTGAAGATGGCCTAGAAGAGTGGTTGCGTCCTTGACTCCGGGGATGATGGGTCGGTGGGCGTAGGTGCCTGTCTTCCATGTTTGCTCGCTGAGGTT
This sequence comes from Fusarium sp. NRRL 53497, assembly GCA_013184445.1. Lineage (NCBI taxonomy): Eukaryota > Fungi > Ascomycota > Sordariomycetes > Hypocreales > Nectriaceae > Fusarium > Fusarium sp. NRRL 53497. Next base: position 15,047 of record JABCJZ010000333.1, on the reverse strand, counting down.
CGCATCAGGCTTCCACTCCACACGAGGATGGCCTCGTAGTCCTTCCGCCAGCTGTCGCTTGTGCTCATCGTCAAAGTTTCTCAAGCTGAGATGATCGATAATTTCAGTGATGGATTTTGTGTCGCCTTTCTTTTTCAGGTACTCGACAGCAAATGTCATCTGCGTCTTGACCTCGGCACCATAGCCTGTGAGCTGCGGCTGCGAGTAGGGCACATCGGGGGCAGCATCTCGTTTTCGCTTGGCAGTAGGAGTGTTTGGATCAGAGGTTGCTGAAGGAGAAGGTGAGGGCGGAGCGAGCGATGGAACGGCAAGGTTCGAGGCCTTGTTCGTTGATGGATTCGAGATCTTTGTCGCGGCTGCTGAGAGGGTTCCCTTGAAGGCGTTTGCCTGCCTTTCGAGATACGAGGACATGGTTATTTAGGGGGAAAGAATGAATTCTCTGTAGATCAGGGAGACAGATCGAGAGGTTGCGCTTTATTTAATAGGGAGTCGTTATCAAGGAGAGACGGTCAGGGCGGACGGCGAAGAACAAAAGAATAAGGAAAAGAAGAGGTCGAGGTTGAGTGAGGTAAGCTTGAAGTTTGAATTGAGGTTGATCCGGCGAGGCTGATGTTCACGTTAGTGTGGCGCTAGGATACAGTGAACAGGGGTCACACAGCTGGTACTGTCCCACTACAATCAATCAGCAGTAACAATGGATGAGGCTCAATAGGAAAGAGTAGTAATTAACAATAGACCGGATAATAGGAATGGCTCACTTAGTAATGAACTTCGGATGAGTGTTTAAACCTTTCTAAAAGGGAAATGCACTCATAGTAGCACAAGTTAAGATATGCAAGTTGAGGGTTTATTAAGGGAGAACAGTGGCCAAATTGACTGTATTCTTTCTTATTACTCCTATCTAAAATCTTCATTGATTCTGAGAGTATATATGTTTTAGGAACCCATATGAAGAGTTCTAAATTCATAAGTTAGTACATAGAATAACTCACCAAAGGCAAATCTAATATTTGACAAGCTTTCATTACTGTAGACAGAGAACCGTAAGAATGGTCATGACTGTGTCGTCGATTAAAACAGTGTTATATATTCACTTTACTTCATTGCCCCAAGATTGTCATCTCCATTGTTGAATGCGTGCCCAGCTCCCATGCAACAGTAAACATCCTGCTCCATGGGTTTGGTCGATTCGTCTGATTGCGCATGAGTCGCGCTTTAGAAAATGGGTCTCCTGTCGGTCTGCGCTTCGATGTGATCCTTATCTCTTCGGTCGCACGTCCCGGTCTCCGTCCCCCCCCGTGTCCCCAACAAAAAAGTAAAAAAAACCGAAAATCGGGACATGGCATGGGCATTGGTTCGCCGCCCCCTGTTCTCATCATGTCCAAGCCGGGGTAAGCTATCGCACGCCCGCCGTCTATCACCGGCCTCTCTTTCAGGCCAAAAAACTCCCAATGCATAGCTGGTCCATTGGTGTCAGACCTGCGTTTGCATTGATGCCGTAGAAAAATCCGAAAATGAACACCTTTTTTTTCTATCCTCCATTCATGCGATGCGATTGACATGAGGCGCTTATGCGGAGGCCTGGCCTTGAGCCTCTTGCTGCTTCTGGAGGTAGTTGTAGCCAAGGTAGGCGATGAAACCAACAGCGACAACAATGGCGTATGTGTTCAAGCTGGAGCCGGCGGGATCAGACTTGCCGCTGCCCTGGTTCGAGTTGGCGATCTGGCGCTTGGGGCCCTCCTCACCAGGCTGTAAAGTGACACATATTAGCATTTGATCCGTTGGGGTTGGAGCTTGGGATTACTCACCAGACGCTTGAGCTCACCGACGAGAAGACCGTCGAGAACCTCTCGGGCTTCGTCACTGTGGCCAACATCCTCGAAAGCCTCGGTGGCGTCCTGACCGGCAACATCAAGCATAACCTCCTCACCACCGCTAATTTGGTGTTAGCATCTAGTCTAGGCGACTGCGTGACGCAGCACAAGTCAGAGTAAAGCGTAGGGAGAGAACGTACGGGTGCTCGTCGAGGAACTTGGTGCAGTCGTAGACCTTATCGTGAACAACCATGTAGATGTCGCTGGAGGTGTTGTGCTCAGCAACATCCTGCATGGTGAACTCCTTCGTCTCGGACATGATTGCGGTGTTGATGTGTCAAGTCGTGGAAGAGAATTGGGGTCTCTGGTCTTGTTCGAGGGCTGTCGTCGCACGAGTGGTGGATGGAGAGGATGTGAGTGTAAAAGAGAAGAAGGAGGAAGAGTAGAGTAGGAGAGAACCTAGAAGAATGGAGAGTCACAGGCAACTGGATGGAACCTAACTGCTAACCTAAGTGAACAGCTAAATTAATTTAGGTCCCCTGTTTCTAGGTGACCTTCTGGAGATTTGGCGGCGGTCATCTCTGCAGGGGCCCATTTGGGGAGCCGCCGACTAAAGTACTGCTCCATACGAATACTATGTACTCGGTACATGATCCTTTGCGGCGTCTTGCCTTCTATTCTCTCTGTTCTGTTCCTCGGAAAGCCATCGGAAAGGACGTAGCCGAGTGTGCTAACTTGCATTCACTGTGTGCATTTGTCTGATTTATCTAGGTACTTTTTCTCTTCTAATGAATTCCTAGCCATTGGCTCCTGTCTTCATAAACATGTGCTTCCAGATGTACATATAACCTTATCATTCTGGCCACGTCTTAGCAGGCACCTTATTATGAATCCAAGCTCATCCTCACCCACTTCAAGTTCCTGGTACGATTCGGTTGCCCAACATCCGACCCCATCCGCTACAAAGCCCATCCCCGAGGAGGTTTCTTCTCCAATCACAGAAGTCAAAATTACTGTCTCTATCCTCTGATTCGTCTAGAGCTCTAAACCCCAGCCTTGCCAAGCTAAGTAACTTGTACAGCTGCTGTTCAGACCCAGAGCCGTGGACTAACTTCTTTCTTTGATTACCGTTGTTCGCTGCACATACGAATACGGTGTCTTCTCCCCTCCCCGTGTTCATACCACACCGTCATTTTGAACGGCGGGTTCCATTGCGTTTTGATCCTTAACGTGGTATGATTCTTTGTCTCTATGATCAAATTATAAGAATATAGCCCGAGAGGTATCGGATAGTTAATTCAACTTCTCCCGGCTTCTTCCGCTAAATAATACGTCAACAATGACACTCACAAACAAATATCAACACCAGATCTGCCCCTCCAAACCCATCTATGATCTCCCCCGCATCTCAGAACCCAAACAATACCGGTCCCTAAAACACGGACCTGTCCTCCGTGCGCCTCCGCGCGGGGTTATGTCATGTCACCAGGTCCAGTTCAACACGCCTTGGGAGGAAATTACCTTTTTGAGACAAGTTTGGCGAGACATATCTCATGACAAGAGTCAAGATAACCGGACACTTATGCCGAAGTGTTCCATATCCTACTTCCGAGGAACATGATGGTTTCCAGTGCCACATGCTCTGACTCCAAAGCTGTTCGTCACTCGCAAGCCAGTACCGATGGAGATACCGATTTCCGATTCCCGAGGAACGCATCTCTAACCTTTGCCGTTTGTGGTTCACTTATGCAAGATAAGCAAGATATGACAAAGAAACAGTCTTCTGCAAGGCTTCCTATAATCTCTCATGGTCATGGAGTTCTAGATTCAAGCTTATGTTCGTGACTATCTTGGTAAAACCATCCGGTGTTTGATCAGTTGATGACGTCTGGGGCCATATTAACTTATCGTCGAGTTGACTCTGATAACGATTAGCTGTTGACTATGTTCGCCTTGATCATCTTTGCACATCATCGGTCATGTATGGCCGGAGCGCCGTCACTTTGTTTGCTCTTACCCACATGAACATGACAAACCTGGTTTGGCAGTTACACATCATGCATGAGACTAGAAGCCTCAATCATTTTCCATACCAAATGCCTGGCAGTTCAGTGCCAACAACGTGCCTTGGCTAAGATCTCGGTAACACGGTCTGATTATCTTGATAATCAGCTACCGACCCATGCATCATGGTTGCTCGCATTCTTGATTCAGCCACCCAGGAAAGACATCCTTTTCAACCTGACACATCAAATCTTCGCATTTATTCTACGTAGTACGTCTGTCCCTGTCCCTGTCCCTGTCTATCTTTCAAACTCGTGCGCTACTAAAAACATGCTCTATCGTCTCGAGCTTCCACCACCAATATCCTGGCCCAGTTTGTAGCTCGTCACGCGGTCCCACTCGATCTTCTGTCTCGTCACAGGTAGCTGTCGTCGCAGACCCTTGAACGCTCCCTCGCTGAGGCTCACGAAGCCCTTGTTCAACTCCTCCTGGTACTTCCTTTCCGTTGTAGATATCTCCCTGACGATGCCGGCGCCGTTGACGGAGGAGATGGTACTAGAGACGGGCTTGTTAGTTAGGAGACGCACGTTTCCGTCTTCGTAGTAGTGCACGTCGACTTTGAGCGAGCCCTCAAAGGTTCCGGATGAGGGGTCCAAGATGTAGAGCGATCGCCAACGTCCGTTCCTGCAGGAATTAGCTTTGCGTTATAAATCTGAAGGAGACGGGTTACCAGAAGTTGTTGGGGCTGTATTTGTTGCCGACGATAACGATGGCGATTTTAGAGTCTGGATCGATTGGGTAGACACCATGCGCGGCATTGGCAAAGTGCTCATCAACGTAAGGGCCGATGCTCTTGAGGGTGGATTTCCTGTGATTGCTTGTAAACATCTTATGTTCTTCAACCAAGGTGACCCGACTTACACAAGATCCGATTGAGCTCCTTCCAGGACATGGCTTTGCACGGCACTGGCTTTCTGTTCCCTCGTCAGAATCGCATCTCCGTTTGCATAGTCCTACGCAGCTTACCTGCGTGGTGTGGTCGAAAGCAAAGCTGGAAGAGCTCTCAACATCGTAGTATCGACCATCTCCGAGCGAGTTATGGGAGCTAATGATAACCTATTCCCTTATAAGTTTCGAACTTCCGTGTATTCCGCAATCGTTCATCACCCACCGGTTGGCTGCTGCCAGGCAGCTTCACCGTAACAAACTGCTCCTCATTGTACTTTTCGAATGCGGGGCCGAGGTTGGAGATGATATCCGGGGAGGAATCGAGGGTAAGGGACTTGATGTCTACCAAGCTCGTGTCAATATAATTCGTCTCTTAATCGCATCTCGGCCGATAATACCTGCGATAACATCTGCGAGCTGTAGATACCTTGTTAGCTGATGACGCCGCGGCCAAGTGGATGATCTCAGCACGCACCTCTCCGGGAGGAGCTCCTTCTACAAAGGCAGAAGCAGTTTCGAGTTCCGACATTGTGTAAAGAGATCGAATGCGCTGTGAAGTGGTATAAGGCAAAGATGACGAGCGATGTCTTTGAGGCTCACGGCGTGGAGTTCTTGAGGCACAGCATGGGCCACAGTCAAGGGGAGGCGGGGCAGGCTGAAACTGGAGGAGCTTGGGTGGAGCTGGAGTGATGATGGATGGGGTCGGGTGTTAGTGGGGAACATGCTAACGCCTCTATTTGTTTCACAACGACAATAGAATGTTGTACTTCACATACTGTAAAGGCAGATTCGAGCCTCATTATGCTCATTGAAGAACTTAATATCCCGAGTTCCTATTTTGTAGTTCTCTAGCTATCTGGGCAATTCTGGTATCTCCTATTCCACCTTCCTTCCATTATCATTGCTCTTAACTCAATAATCCAACAGCTTCTTGATGTTATCATAAATTCCTAGCAATAGAGTCAGCTTCTTATCATAGACGTTATTTGTTAAGTGACTTACTTGCAACATCAGGAACATTAAACTTCTCATATAACAAAGGCGAGTGAATACTCCAGCCAGCAACTCGTGCGACTGGTGCTTCCAATCGCAGGAATGTGTCGTGATCTTCTTGGATTGTTGCAGCAACTTCAGCTCCAATACCTGCATTAACCATGGCCTCATGAACAACCATGACTCTTCCTGTCTTTCGGACACTTTGTAATACGGTTTGCTTATCCCATGGGTATAGAGTTCGAAGGTCGATCAGCTCAACTGAGATGCCCAGGTCCTGTTCCGCCTGCTTGATGGCGTTTTGGCAGAGATAAAGAGGCTGACCATAGGAGACAATTGTGATATCTTTGCCTTCCTTGAGGATCTCGGCCTTTGATAATGGCAGTTCGTATGATCCTGTCGGAACTTGCTCGACTGCCGCGCGGTAGAGGATCTTGGGCTCCATGAAGACGCAAGGGTCGTTGCTGCGAATCGCTGCGAGGAGAAGACCCTTTGCTTGAGTCGGTGACCTTGGCATAATGACCTTCAGTCCAGGAATATGTGTGAACAAGCTCTCGGGCGATTGTGAATGGTAGAGGCCACCGTGACCGACACCACCACAAGGCATTCGTACAGTCAAGCCGCCAACGCTTCGGCCACAGGATCCATCGCGATATCTGAACTTGGCTGCTTCGTTGACCAATTGATCAAATGCTGGGTAAATGTAGTCGGCGAATTGAATCTCAGCAATGGGTCGCATGCCCTCTGCGGCCAGACCGATACCAAAACCCATGATACCCTGTTCTGTAAGAGGAGTATTGAAGACTCTCTCAGCGCCATGAGTTTCGGCAAGGTTCATAGTACATCTGAAAACACCACCAAAAGCCACATCCTCACCAAAAATGACAACAGATTCATCTTCAGCAAGAGCAATTCCCATCGCGTCGTTGATGGCCTGGAACAGGTTCATCTTCTTGGTCGGACCATTGCGGATACTTTCAGGGAGCTCCTTGTGGCTCAGAGCAGTCTGGGAGTTATGTGCGAGGAGAGGCGTCGTGCCATAATCAACGGGTAGGTTTAGTCTGGCATTGGGCGGATGTGTCGAGTAACATCTTCGTCCTACGGGGAGAGCGAGGGAGAGTCGTGCAGTCGAGGGGCTGCTGATGGTGTGTGCCCTCTTGAATTGGTGAATAACACGATGCTTCATGGCGATAGTTTGGCAATGTTCACAGGTGGTAATGGCAGAAGATGAACGGTTAGAAATTCAATTTTGATGGCATGGCAGTAGTAATAGCAGCCGAAGTTGCAGCAGATGATTATACCTTAGATATCCAAAGCCAACCGAAGGGGGCTTATTGATTGATCCTCGGTGAAGGTGATGTCAAGCTCGGCTTGCTGCGGGCTCAGCGGGATTGACGGCGGCTTCTGTCGCCCTCATGATCTAATGCCGAATGAGAGTTACCTAAGCAGCTTTCAATTACACCAGATATCAAATATGGTTGGTAAAGCTTTCAATTGGACTATCACGTAAAGTTCTATCGTATAGAAGAAAGAACTCTGCTGCGCCATAGAATATAATACAGGCGATGACGACGACAGCCTACTGGTACACAATAAGTCGAGGTTCATGATGTGGAGGTATTCCAACATGGACAGCATTCCCACAATATGCCTAGACAAACTTGTATTATAAACAAACCAATTAATTCAATCATTAGTAGAGATGTTTAGATGCGCAAATGAAACCAACCTTTTACTGACGACGACTATCTCGTGTTTTGGCTTTACCTTCAACCTCTCTTGATACCGTCTTATCCGAAGAAATGGGGAAGTCCAGGTTCTACCAGGGAGACCAATATTAGTTTCTCCAACGACATGCATCGTAAAAAGGAAACATTACGAATATTGCCATATAACTTTTGGACTATCGTTTCGGCGGGGTCTAGGCCTGGGATAATTCCAAGGATTTACCTGGTTGCCCTGACAACCACGGTTGGCCAAGACTGACGTCGTAATTGGTCGTAAAACTATCGATGTTCGCTCAACTCCATTTCTGTAGAGGTTGCATTCCAACAACGTCGCTACATGTCTCAAGATGCCAGCGCCAGAGTCATCGCGGCGCTCTCACTCACACCGACCCAGAGACCGCGACAGAGATAGGGATAAGGATCGACGAAAAAACGGTCAGCGGCGCAAGAGGAAATCGCAAAGCTCCCGGCGACCAGTTTCTGGGTCTGAAGACAGCCACGATAGAGCTTCAAGAACATTATCAGCAAATGCCTTAGCAGACCTCGAAAGCGAGAATACGCGACAAAAGAAACGAAACGAAAGGGCGAGCCGAGACCACAGAGATGAATCACGAAGACGAGAACGGCGCGACGATCACAAAAGAAGGGATCGAGGTCGAGATCCCGATAAGCCAAGAACTCATGGCAAAAATAAGAAGAAAAGGGTTGTGAGCGGTGCTGTTATGGAAGAGGGACGGTCAAGGACGCATCTTCGAGGCGGTTGGGGAAGTGTTGATACTGTGGAACAAGAGAAGGACTTTTATTTATCAAAACCGCCAAAGAAGAACAAGAAGAAGCTTTGTAAGTATTCACTATTCCTTTTCTTCTGGACCAGGTATTGACTGAATCTTAGGGATTGCGCTGGGTGTAAGCGCCATTATCCTCATCATCATCATCGTGGTGGCAGTAGTCGTCAGTAACAAGAACAAAGGAGGGGGCGGTAGCAGCAGCGATAAGTCGGACGACTCAACCGACGATACTTCAGGCTTGGATGGAAAGGATCGCTCAGAGATCCCTGAAAAGTGGCAGAACACATATCTCGACCCATGGACATGGAAGTCGACTACAGATTTCAACCTCACGTTCACTGACGAAATGGTTGGAGATTTGCCCGTCATGGGTCTTTATGATGACTGGGATGATTCGGCTCAAGCCAACGACAATGTCCCACCACTGAACAAACCCTGGGGATCATACGCCAAAAAGCCTGCTCGTGGAGTGTGTATTGGAGGATGGCTCTATCTTGAACCCTTCATCAGCCCATCTCTCTTCAACTACGACACCAAGGAGGGCATCATTGACGAATGGACTTTGTCTGAGAAGCTAGGCTCTGATGCTGCAAAAACTCTCGAGAACCACTACGCCTCATTCATTACAGAGCAAACCTTTAAGGACATACAAGCAGCTGGTCTCGACCATGTCCGCATCGGTTTCAACTACTGGGCTGTCGAAATATATGACGGAGATCCTTATGTGTACCGAACCTCCTGGCGATATCTTCTACGCGCAATCGAATGGTGCCGTAAATACGGTCTACGAGTCAACCTAGATCTGCACGGTATCCCCGGCAGTCAAAATGGATGGAACCACAGTGGTCGATGGGGCTCTATTGGCTGGCTGAACGGAAAAGATGGCAGTAAGAACGCCCAACGAGCACTTGATATTCACAACCGTCTGTCCAAGTTCTTTGCCCAGCCTCGCTACAAGAACATCATCACCCACTACGGTCTCGCCAATGAACCTCGAATGACCAGTCTCAAAACGAGCGATGTGATCCAGTGGACAGAGAATGCATACAAGCTCGTGCGTAAGAACGGCATCAAAGCTCTTGTGGTGTTTGGAGATGGCTTTATGGGACTTGAAAACTGGCAAGGCTTGATGACCGGCTACGATGACATGGTTCTTGATGTTCACCAGTATGTCATCTTTAACGAAAACCAGATTGACTTTACGCACAAAGAGAAAGTTAAGTATGCTTGCGACGGCTGGACTGAGCAGGCTGAGATCAGCATGGATCGCTCGACAGGCTATGGTCCTACTATCTTTGCCGAGTGGTCCCAAGCCGATACAGATTGCGCCAAATACCTTACTGGAGTAGGCTGGGGCACTCGCTGGGAGGGTACATACGACACTGGAAACAAGGACTCGTCCATCCTAGAGCCCCGATGTCCAACCAAGGACAAGAAGTGTTCATGCAGTGGCGCCAACGCTAGCCCCGACGATTGGAGCGACGAGTACAAGAAGTTCCTCAGGATGTTCGCCGAAGCACAGATGCACAGTTTCGAAAAGGGTTGGGGGTGGTGGTACTGGACATGGAAGACGGAGAATAACTACCAGTGGAGTTACGAATCTGGTCTCAAGGCAGGCGTTTTGCCCGAGAAGCCTTGGGATCGTGACTTTAACTGTGATAAGGATGTACCTGACTTTGAGAAGGATGGGTTACCGGAGTATCTTTAGAAGGGTGTTTTGTATTGCTGGATATACCGTGTAAGTTTGGAAGTGTGTTTCGGCGTTGGGGTTTTCTTGGGATTGAGATAGAGCACATGCTAGTATATTGGGCTATTATGAGAACTGACCGGATGTATCTATGATCGAAGTACCTATGCATTGTTTAAGGTTGATAGATGGATAATGACAATATAAGGAAAACAAGTTGCTATGATGTTGGTGGTTCCGTGGCTTCTGAGCGTTGCCATCATGGTCCGAACTCAGGCGATCATGCTTACCTAGGTAGTGAATGTGTAAGTGGGAGCATGTCATGATGGTCATGACAACTTACTAGAAAGATTTGTCCCGTGATCGGAAGTGATGTCCGAAAGTCGGTGGGCCAAAGCAAGTCCCCGAAACCTAGCTTAGACTATACATAGAACTCGGAAAACTCACCAAGAAGAAACACATCATCATAACCAAACAGTTTCATGAGCCGCCCGATAGCCGCCGATTGGGCGTCAAGGAATGCCGCAGGTCCCATGACGAATCAGTTGTCATCTGTTTTATGATTCGGTGAATAGTCGAGATACCTAGTAGGTTTATACATCCTGATGAGGCAAGAGTTCCCCAAGATTCAAGCCACTCATAGACAAGAACGAGTCTCAGAACTTTAATTCAACTACTGAGATGGCTGCATGATGGGACTGAAACAATGGACGTTTAAAAATGTTGAAAAGAAATTGTAATGAAGCTGGTTCGCTTCGTGGATACTAGATATAAGTTCCTGGGCTAGTTTGCTCCGTTTCTCTATCTGTCTCTACATATATTTGTGTAAGTGAGTTGATGCTAGCGCCAGCCTAACTAAGGCTGCAGTCTCTATAAACAAATAAACTGTATTAGAATCAGCCAACAAAGCGTTACGTAGCCTTGACTTATGAATATTCCAGAACATGGTTCTACATGAGCTTTGATAATACTTCCTCATAGGATTAGGATCCATACGGGCGACGACACTACGTATATATCATGCATTGGTTCTAAACCATAATAAGGTTAACAATTCACTAAATACTACATGCTGGTTGAGTTCGGAGATGGCAAACATGTCACATTCAAGAGTCACAATCGTGGTTTAGACACGCATGCCTTTTTGTTTATTTATCCTGCATGTGTTGCTGAAGGAATGTGTAAGAGATTCCGATCGCAGTACTCATTGGCGAGTCACCTATGTCAAAAACGAAATCCAATCACAAACGCTCTTTGTTGTCTCATATGATCACCATCATTATCATCAACTTGCCAAGGGGAATGCCTTGAAGTGGGAGAGGCTGCAGGCGGTAGCAACTCTCACGTATCAAGTATCGATGAGCATGTTCCTCTTCAATAAGTGTCCAGGGGTGAAGGAAGTTTCCGGTGCTGTGTTTGTTGAGAAATAAAAAAGGAAGCCGACCGCGCATAGCATCATCATCATCATCGTCACCAAGAGTCATCGGCAGCAAGTCACCATCAACGAGTCACTTCATGCAGACACTTGCAAGACGAGGTAGTAGGCTTGAGCTCCAGCACCCCTTCGGTAGTCTTGCACTTCAGCAGACAGGACCTTGACCTTGTTCTGCTCAACAAGGCTCTTCACGTGGGCCTCATAGCCCCCGGTCTGCCAGATCTCACGGATGACGGTGGCCACGATGTAGCCGCCGGGCTTCACGACACGCACAAATTCACTGATAGCCTCAGGACCAACGTGAGACTGTGTCAGGGTGCCCACACACGTCACGACATCATAAGAGCCATTCTTTGCGGAGAGTGGTCGCGACAGGTCACAAACGTCCAGGTTGCGGTATGCGTCTGTGGTGCGAGCCTCATCAAGCATGCCAGGGCTGAGATCGACACCGTCAAGCTTCTTTGCGCCGAGGCGAGCGAGGAAGATTCCGACGAGGCCGGTTCCGCAGCCGGCATCGAGGATCTCAATATCCTGGTTGATGGTGGGAGTTCCTAGGACTTGAGGGACATAGGCAGCAGCAATGGCAGGGCCGACATAGTCTTGGCCCTTGCCGGTGATCTCCTCGTTATAGGTCTTTGCCCACTCGTCGTAGACGGAGCGAGCATGATCCACCGAGGTAAGGGAGTAGATCTTGGGGAAGTGGGCAGTGGTTTGAGAAGTCATGATGTTGAGTTAATTGGGGGGTAATAATAGGGGTAGATGTGTATATGCTTGAGTGAGTTGTGTAGTAGTGTAAGTGAGTAGGAGTGAGAGTGCAAGGTATTCAAGTTGAGTGTTTAGGAAGTGATTGTTCGTGTTGAAGACGAAGGGAGAGGGCTGAGTTGATGAGTTACAATCTCAGCAACTTCGAGGAAAAAACACGACCTTTTTATAACCACCTCGAACAAATAACCCCCGCGTCTCTTCTTGTTTCCCCTCGTCTCCCCGCGTCGTAGAGGTTCCGAAATGACGTTTAGGCGTGCTCCTGTATGCGAATCCATTGGTGGGCGGGATATGATTGCGACTCGGCGCGGCCCAAAGTAGCGATCCGAGGTAAGCGCCTAAAAGACAGGAAGAAATCTGTACTTTTTCATAGTAGGAATAATATGTTTTCGTCAGAGAAATGTGGGTTGTCAAAAAGAAACCGCCATGTTTATGTTCATGGTCCGATGTTGGAGGGGATCCAAAGGCAACGCAACGTTGACGGTTATGATCAGCCGAGAACTCTTGGCCAACAGGGTCAATTGAAGGAATTCCTGAAGAATTATGTGGAATTGTGTGGCCTATTTTTTCCTGTTGTCTCTATTTTCTTCAGGGACTTTTCCTGCGTGATTGCGATCAGTCTCTTTGTGAATAATGACAGTTTTCCACTACACCATCAGAGACGAAACTTTGGCCCGATCGCAACAACTAGATGTAACCAAAAATAAGTCGATTATCACAAGGAAATAAACAATGACTCCAGTAGAATCCAATAGGACAAGAGTCCGGTCGGACAGAAGAGAGTTCAGCCGGTCGCGGGCGCATCATGAGTGAGCCTTATTGCGAGAATTACGTGCATAGCTGCAGTACTTTTGCCTCGTTCGCTGCACTCTCGACAGGGCAGTGCAGCTGCAGTGTGCCTTGGAAGTGCATCTTTGAGTTGCAACTCGAGCTCATGGTAGAAGCGAGATAGGTGCGATTATCATGTCTATTGATATCTGATAGCCGTCTCGACAACTAATGACTATTTGATATGATAGATGGGACACACTCCTCATGACTCTTTAATTGCATCTGTTGGTTAACTAGGACTGGCCTGCACGAAGGGACCTGCTTACCCTACAACGCACGCACTCGAAATCACGGGCATGTTCCTGCTGACCGAGCCTTGACTGATGTCCCGCATTACAACCCTACCAGCGCCCGCAGTGGGTGCTACAAGTGAAACTGAATGACGACATGTACGCATGTCGTCTTGATCGTCCTATCAGAGCTCGAGAGAGGTGCCAAGGTTTGCTAATTGGTCCCGGATGCTCAACGTTGAGCCGTGTCTGGGATAATGGAAGCAATTCGAGAGCTGGTTCGTTGGGTCGATCCAACTAAGGGGCTCTTGTTCACGGAGTCGGGCAATACCCCCATCAGCATGTGAAGGATAACCAGGTTTTGAAGACTTGCAGGGTAGCATTGCCTACAAAAGAGGCTCTCTTATTCGGCCAACTGAAGATGATGATTGTTAGCGTAATACAACGCCAATGCTATTCGATCGAGTCAAAGATACCACAACACGAGTGCATATTATACTCATATTCTTGTATGAGCTACTTATCCCAAAAGAGCCTCATAGGTTTTCATATGCGGGGAAATATCAATTAGATATTCTCATGTTTTCTCTTGAGCTCTCATTCTCCCTTTTCCCAAGAAACTGAAAGAGAGAGAGGAAGGGAAAGCATTTGCCATGTTCGAAAGCCGAGATAATCCAAAGCGACACTCTGAGAGTATTCAAACCCCGAACCCCGAAGTAAAAAGCTTCAGTTCTTAGGCCTTAATAAATAATTTATTATTAACACTGTCGCCGAGATCAACGTGGAGAAGGTGAATAATAGCCCGACTCAACATCACAATCTCCAAAACATCTCATCCTGCTCAAGAAGTGACTTTCAAAGTGAAGGTTACTTCACCCTCAAAACTCGCCATGACTGATTTTGTAAATTGAATACGCGCTCTGTTTCTCAACGTTGACCTGTTCAATAAGCAAGCCACGCGGCCGCTCTAACAACATGAGGTGGTTTTCAAGGTACGTGATATTACAGAGTCGAGCTTTTTGGTGGTGAGGAATGGGAGAAGTTTGTTGTAAAGTTCCGTGTTGAGATCGTGTATAAAGGCGATCAGGGCCGCAGTCTTGGCACACCAGCTAGGATGTCAAGTTATCATCATTGAGAGGATCTTGTTAATTGAACCAGAGCTCAAAGAGTCACTACAAGTCATAAGTATCTATCTACATCAGGATTCTCACTTTGAGGAAACACCAAACGATCATGGATCGTGATGTTGAAAAGACATCGACGAATTCAGGGATACTTGGCCCTGAGAGGAACGACCCAAGCTTTGCACCAATTCAATCACCACGACCTACAAGAACTCGCTCACGGGCATCTGGCAGTATATATCGTTGCCAGTCCCAGAATGGTCACAGCTGTAATCCCCATACCGAGCTTTCGGAAGAGGAGCTGGAGAAGGATCCTTTCGAGGCTGGCTGGGATGGTGGTGACAATGACAGTTTATGTCCCCGTAGTTTTAACAACATAAAGAAATGGCTCATCATATTTATTGTTTGGTCTGCCAGTTTCTGTATGCCAGCACTCCTCTGGCACTTCATCTCGAGATACATGCTGACTTCAAGAGACAGCACCAACGCCAGTTCCATTTATACATCCACTTACAACCGGATGGAGTCTGAATTTGGTAACTCACGAGAAGTCTCCATCTTGGGCCTTTCATTCTTCGTCCTAGATATCGGCTTAGGTCCCATGTTTCTCGGCCCCATGAGTGAGTTCTATGGTCGAAGGCCCATCTACACTAAATAGGGTAGTAAGTGCTCAACTTGGCATTTTGGTCACTGTGTTCATCAAG
>JABCJZ010000332.1:0-29616 GCA_013184445.1 Fusarium sp. NRRL 53497 | reverse complement strand
GACCAGCAAAGTCCTCACTATCCACCATTAGCCTTTGAAGAACATATTGCCGATGTGATGACCATGCGCAGCTAGAAATGTGTCGTGCTCTTGTAAGCAGATTTAGCTTCATCCATAGGTTGACGACGATTTACTAACACCGAGTGGCTCAACACAGTCATGCCATTGTGTGTGGAGAGTCGGGGTCTGAGCGAAAGGGGCACGGACAAGGGTTCCCTTGAAGCCCATTGATGAACCGTGCTAGACTGAAAGACTGCAGGTCAGGGGGTTATTGAAATTGCACCTACGGATACAGAGTACATACTCCGTTGAGATTTTCGAACTCCAGATCAATGATGAATGAGCTTGCCAAAGTCATTGGTTTGTTTCCATAATCTCTGGATGAGGTAAAAGCCTGAATATTGTTCAGCTCTTGACGGAATGCGCCATCAAAACGAACATGTTTCTTTTCAATCTCAAGTCCTTGTTTTGTTTTAGTATGATGATCTAGGAACTGTCCCATCTGACAACGGAGTTTCGGACTGGTGCGATCTTAGGTAGCATCGGGTCTCGTGTCGATTGGTACGATATGGTTTTCGTTAAGAGGGCCGTATTCATGATCAATTGTGAGCTGTTGGCCATTCACCAACATGCATATGTTTCCTTGTCGATGGAGTGGGTTATAGGCTGGCCTCGGAGCGCGGGGGTATCCTCAGCAAGGGCTTCACTCTTGAGACCCTCCGCTCCTTGGAATTTGCAAATCTTGAAGGGTTCCCGTTTTAGGAGGGGGCATGCAGGTATAGTACTACCAGGAGTGTAAGGATTATTGGATCTTCCTAGCACATGTATTATGAGCAGTGAGGCAGTGAGGCAGTAATGGCCAAAGAGGATACTCATACCGTCTAATGTGGGATTTTGCCACATCTGAAGATACTTTCTTGGCAGGTGTGATTGTCGTTGCTATCATCGAAGTAGCCGGCATTAGAGCTCCGTCAACATGGAGCAAATGCATTGCGAAGGGTCGGTCCTCACTCGGAAAGGGGCGAGAGGCTAAGCTAGCTGCATTGGGATTTGGTCGATGATGCCCTTGAAGGTTGGCAGGGGAGCAGACAGAGGTTGCAAGGAGCTGGGGCATTGAAGAAGTTGAGACAACGAGCGTACTAGGTAGCTGGGCAATCTAGACATCATATGTGAGTACGTATGTATATGGAGGGAGCTTTACCGTGGCAAGACAATGCCAAGTGATAGTTTTGATTGAGCAAAGGGAAGAAATCTCAGCTTTGAAGTAAGGGGAGTCAAACAGCACCAGTCATTGGCTCGTGAGCCAACAAGGCAAGCTGTATGATAGAGTTTATTGAAGTGGTTAGGTAGTCCTGAACTACCTGAAGTTGGATGATGATATCCATTCGAAACAAACCTTTTTGGACCAAGGTTTTGCTCTTTTAGCCAGGGACAATCGGTAGTACCTGCCTTAGCTGTTTGAGGTTGCTCGGACGCCGGGAGCTAAACCACAGGTGCCGTGCATACCTAGGTAGCTTCCTCCTCCCAATGGAGGGAAGTGGGTGATTCCGAAGCTCTCTATCTACTAACCTAGGTACTCTACGGTACATACATAGATTGCGGTAGGGGCGATCGACGACGTAATAGTTACCCGACGAACTTGTGGAGGCTCCTTAGTCCACTTGTGTGTTCAGTTCTTAATAAGGGTAACTTCCGGGCCGTTCGTTAGCACCTTAGTTGGCGCATGTTATTGCAGGAGCAGAAAGAGGTTATGTGAAGGGAACAGGTTCAAGTTCGAGTCCATGTACAACAATTGGGCGGACTTTCTTTCTGACATGATGGAGGAGTCAGGGATAACTGTTCTGATGTTGAACCGTGTTCCCTGAATCTTTACAGCTGGATACAAATTTAATGTTTACTTTTTGTCCTCGAGTCTAACCCCAATGGTCGTAGATGGACAATCAGCCGGGGAAGATATCCTCAAGCGTCCAGACATGGCCCTCTGAGTGGCCCGACTCATAAAGCAGAGTTCCATTATCTTGACTGGGGGACGTTTTTAGGCCGTGCATCCCGGTCAAATCGACTTTTTTAGCATCCAATGTTACTCGAGGACGCGACTTTGGCTTGCATATCGTAATTACAGTCCTCGTTATACGTAGTAGTAACGGTATAGCAGTGCAGGCTTGTTTATCCTTAGTACCATATTCATCCAATCTAGATGCATGAAGAGGAGTAGGAGGACACAATGCTTGGGTCTCATGATGAACCTTTACCACGAGATTGCTGAAGCAAACATCTCCTGCTCATAGATACAGTGGCGGATCTCTCACGCTAGTGCTGTAAGCGCTGTAAACTGGAACCCATCGTCTCTCAGTACATCTGTCTCCTAAAATCTCAAGGCGCTTCAGGTGTTGAGCGGGCCGTTTTCAGCCCAGGAACACTGCTTTTTGGACTCGACATCCGCGTCTCAACCGCGTTCGTCATTTTCTGGAGCCCTCCTTCACTCTTTTGCCTGTCGTAGGTCTTTTCTCCATTGCTGATCACCCTTCTTCAAAGACTTCTACACATCACGCCACTCGTATCACATCACTCACTCACTCACTTTATTCTCTGTGCTTGTGTTGCGCCTGTGGTGGGACTGCATTAGAACCTTCATCCCAGTTGTCCAGCCATTTCCCTCCTCCACCCCAAACTCGACTGACCTCGACGGATTCTTTCAATTCTTTTCCCCACATCAACACTGGTCTAGGCAAGGCAAAAACGGCACCTTGCACGGTAATCTCAGCTGTGTCTGTGTCATACATACATTGCCGAAACCGATCTTCCATTCGCCCTTGTTCTTATTCCCATCCGCGAGCATCGACGCCAGGCTCCAGTTCGCTTCAGCTCCGATACTGTCTAGCCTCTTGAATCAAGGCTCGGCTTACTATCTCCAGTTCGTAGTTAACCGCCAGCAAGGTCCTGGTCTTGATCTGGGTCTTTACCTGGTCTCGATTATTAGAACTCGAGAGGTCAGAGGCTGGCATCGTCACCGTGCTCAACCAAGGCCACCCGCCGCGCTAGTCGAGGTACACTACCATTAGCCTGCTTGGCCTTGTTCTCTATGGTTTGCTTTTTACCAAGGGTAAGGGTTCACTTCCTCATTTCCTGTTGCGTTGCTACTTCGAGAGGGCACCTGGAACACTCCCAGATACCACCCCCCCTTTCGATTGCAATCCTTCCCCTTCAAACAATTCAACGACGGTGTACGTTGCTGGCTGCTTCACTTTCCTTTGAATTTGTTTCTGTTCGATATCGATACTTTCTCTTACTGTGCTGGCTAGAGTACACTATTATGCACTATTGTGTCGCCCTCTCTCAAGTCACTGACCATCCTTAGCCAAGTCGATACCACTTTTGAGAGACATACATCCGATCCCGCCCAGCTTCCCGCGTTCCACCAATTTATTACCCCCTGGATCGGTCAACCAGATCATCCTTACGAAGGACTAGAATCTACGCGCTTTACGACATCCTTTTCACATTACAGTCGATCCTCGTACGCTTCGAGAGTGACGTTAAGTCGAGCGAACCCGTCCGACTTTATCATCAGTTACGTAGTTGATGGACCGACCGACCTTTCAGGACGCCTAACGAGCCATTGCACCAGGCCACCAACTTTGAGCCTGCGAGCACCTGAATCCTTTTATTGCTTTTTTCTTCTTCATCACTCAACTCAACGTTACAATGACAACGACGTTACCGCGCCCATCGCGGCCTTCAGTTGGACCTCCCAACATGGCCCTACCAGCCTTACCAGTGAGCAAGACGCGCAAGAGTACAGGAAATATTCGTTCGCCCACAGGATCGATTAGATCAGCTCCAGGAACCCCCAGATCCGGTCTTCGAACACCCTCCACAATGAGCCTGGCTCCTCCAGGCCCAGCACCGTCAGCCGCACTCCCGCAACCGAAGCCCAGCTCAGGCGTTAATGGTGCCGGAAAGACCCTCCGTAAGAGTGTTAGCATAAACTCTTTCCCCCAACCTCCCAGAGGCGACACACGTACAAGCGGCGGCGTGCCGCCCAGCCCAAGAGCTCTCGATAAACCCCGATCAACAAGGAAACCCTCCAAACCAGCAAAAGAATCCATGTACAGCACCATGAGCTCGAGCACACCAAGCTTCCTTAACGGAAGTGGGGATGGAAAGTCGATTACCAGCGTGCGCATGTCGGACGGCTTGATCAGTGTCTCATCACCACCCCAAAGTCGAAGCTCTTCAGCACAAGACTCATACTCGACATCAGCCACAACGTATGATGACCCTGCGGAAGGATCGGGCCAGAAATCTGATGCCTCTGCCGACAAACGAGCATCTAAGCATGACGGCAAGGGAAATGTCGTTGTGAGTGTGCGAGTTCGGCCAGATGCTAATGGAAACAATGGGAACCCCGAGGGCGAATGGATGGTTGACGGGCGCAAGTCACTTATCTCGTTCAGAGGAAAGGATGGCGGCGATCATCACTATGGTATGCACTTGCACAACTGGAGACCTGACTATGACTGACATGCTTCAGACAACGTTTTCACGACACATGACCATAACTCTAGAGTATACGATCATATTGCGAAGCGGCTAGTCCGACGGGTTATGGAGGGTTACCATGGCACTGTCTTCGCGTACGGTATGACCGGTACCGGAAAGACATTTTCCATGCAGGGAACCGCCTCATCACCAGGTGTGATTCCTCTTGCCATTACCGACATTTTTTCTTACATCCGAGAAACGCCATCACGAGAATTTCTGCTGCGAGTCAGCTACCTGGAGATTTACAACGAGAAAATCCACGATCTATTGAGTATGGCCACCGTAAATGGCGGAGGAGGGCAGCAGGAAGAGATCAAGCTCCGGGAGGACAGCAAGCGGGGTGTCTATGCTACCCCGCTGAAGGAGGAGATTGTGCAGAGCCCTACACAGTTGTTGCGAGTCATTGCACGTGGCGATCAAGCTCGAAGAACCGCCAGTACTCAATTCAACGCCCGCAGTTCACGCAGTCATGCGGTTGTTCAGATTGTCGTGGAGTCTCGAGAGAGAATGCCAGGCACTGCAGTTGCGGGCGACGGTAAGCGATCTGGTCTTTTGCCTGGTGGTGTTCGAGTGTCGACACTGAGCTTGATCGATCTTGCTGGTTCCGAAAAGGCTGCTGAATCGAAAGAGCGTAGACAAGAAGGAGCCCACATCAACAAAAGTCTGCTCACTCTGGGTACTGTTATTTCCAGGCTTTCAGAGTGGAAAGAGAAAGAAGCAAAGGGCGGAGATAAAGAAGGGAAGCATCTTCCATACCGTGATAGTAAACTCACCCGATTACTGCAGGGAGCTCTGTCTGGAAATTCTCTGATCAGTATTCTCTGCACAATACAGATCGGTGCTGGAAACAGTGCGGTTCTGGCCAACAACCACACCCTTGAAACGATCAACACGCTTAAATTCGCGTCAAGAGCCAAGAACAGCATTGTTAGTCATGCAAAGAAGGCTGAGGAAGCCCTAGGAGCTGGCGGCGAAGGCGGAGCCAGGGTTTTGCTTGAGCGTTATCGTATGGAGATCACAGAACTGCGCCAACAGCTAGAGTCTCAAGCAAAGCAGAAAAAGGGGGAAGTCCTGGAGGAAGAGAAGATTCCAGATGCGGAAGAAGAAAAGGCTAGAGAAGCTGAGGCAGCGGAACGACACGAGGAGCAAATTCTCGAAATGCAACTCGCCCGAACGGCACTGAAGGAACGAATCGACCATTTGAACCGTCTCATTCTCAGCTCGAAGTCGATTGGCGTCAACACGAATGGATCAATAAGCTCTATCGGCCAGTACGCGCGGTTCTCTCAGTTCTCGCAGATCTCGTTGCCAGCGTCCATTCGCTCGTCAGTTGCTACCTCTGTGGGTGGCAAACCACTGATGGAACGAACATCATCGATGACATCGGCATCCTCTACCATCGGCCGTCGATCCAGTGGTGGCCCGAAGATTGGTGATGAAGTTGGTGATGTGGAGGATGACAGTGCAGGCGAGTTTGGAGATGGCACAGCATCTTTGACGTCCCAGAACCGTGCCCTGCAAGCCGATCTTGCGGACAAGAACCGATACATCGCGACATTAGAGAAGCGACTTCTCCAAGCACGTCGTGCAAGCTCTAGTCGGGCATCGGTGGGTTTCGCAGCCCCTAACAAAGCTATTATGGTTGGAGAAGACCATAGTGTATCTGCTGCTTTGAGGGAGAAAGACTCCGAGATTGCGGATCTTCGAGCAAGGTTAGACGACAAGGACAGAATGTTGGCGGCATTGAGAAGTGCAGCGCGTTCACGAGACACAGCAGAAGCAACTGTTGAGCCTCGCTCTCCACCTCTGCAGCAAGAGGGCCATACCGATTCTCCCAGCACGACGAAACCAGTCGAGACAGAAAAAAAGCGAACCCGTGGCGTGGATGAGATGAACAACCTCTTGGACGAGATGCTTCAAGATCGAGTTGAGAGAGGTCAGGTGGTGCGAGGCAAGCGAGGCAGCGTACGCTTGGCAAGTGGCCAGAAGATGGACTCATTAGCAGAACCCAACTTTGAGCCCTTGCGGCGAACTCCTACACCGAACCCTCCTGAGGAGAGAAAAGACATGTCGACAGAGGCATAGAAGATCATTTAAACTCGAGCGTCTTATTTTTTATTTTTACTGCCCCCTTTCTAGAGTAAACGGGGGTAGGAGATGTTGAGCATACAGGCGTTTAGGGAAATGGGATTGTTTCTTATGGGAAAGGGGTTTTTATTTGCGTTATACCCGAGTATACTTTCTTTTGTCGCTTGGCGAGAGAAGGCGGAATGGATGTATTAAGGAGGACTTTTGGCTCTTGGCTCATGCAAGCGCCCGCATCTTATGTTTGTTCCAGGGACTCGGTGAGAAACAGCGAACCGCAGAACCCTTATTATGCTATGTGAGTAATTTTTCTTTGGACCGGGGAGCGGACGGCGACATGTCTTTTAATAAGACATCATTACCTTCGTTTGACTTTATTTTTTAGAGAAGAGAGCTTTAGTTGCGTACTATATCATGACGAGTTAAGGGCGGAACGTTTGGCAGCAACGTCTGGCATGCAACACTTGGCTGTCGCAGTGAGTTAATGACGGAGAATGAGAAAAGACGAGATCAGACAGACAAAAATGAGAGCCTTCTGGTGATAGTGTCCAATCCTGATAGAAAGTTGTGAGCTGTAACGATGATACTGTGATCATTGCAAAGACCGTTTACATCAAAATGGGATTAAACCACCGACTGACTTGCCGAGTACCAATGTCGCCAAAACAGCAAAGCAAAGTGATAAGGCATTGCGCATGAAATCTTAGATTGCCCAGGGCTTCATAGTGGCACGACGATTGAGTCAGACAACTTCACACGATCCTCATGCTCGGGCCCGAGAATGTTTCTCATACAAGCATAAACATGAGGGGAAGGAATCAGCTTCCGTTCCCAATTTGCAATGATCAGTTTACTCAGCCCCGTGGAGGACGTGTATTATTTCGAAACGTCGTAAAGCATTTTTGTTTCTCGCAGTGTGTGATTGAAACGTGAAGCTTGACAAGTCTGATGGCTCTCGTCGTTGGTTAACTGGGTGGTCCTCGGGACTATCACCAGGAAGACGTTGGCAGGGTCTGAATTGACACCTCTCTTTGATTGGTTCTGACTGTTGGAAGTTGCGAAATCTGAAACAAATCTGAAATTAGCGAAAACACGAGAACACCGGCCTTTTTTGCTTTGCTTCCATATCCCTGTCAAGATTAGCAAGGAGCTGTACATGTACCTTGCAGAAGCGCGAACTAGGGTGCGAGGCTCTCAGACTCTTGGACCTCATGAGAGCTAAGAAGTGACAGCCCTTGTGAGGCTTGAGGAATCGGCGAATTGCAAAAGGTGAAAGCGCTTTAAGCTAAAGCGGCATCGGGCAAGAGTAGCAGAGTTGTTTCGGCTACTAACCGCCACATCCCGTTGACAGCTTCCGTCTGGTGATAGATAGACCACCAGTGAGCTCATCGCCATTTGGCCCATTCAATGCATGCAAGAAGCGCTGCCATGTAGTTGGCTGGTTGTCCAACATCTGTAACAGCTTGCAACTCAAATCGCACAAGATCTGCCGGCTTCTATAGGATGATCGTCGGCAACCGGAACACGATATGTTTCCTGTTAATGTTATGATGACATGGCGGAGAGCACTTTTGTGCACAGCATATTGCGCCCCTGCGTAATCAGTCTGAGGTAAACCATCGTCAAACCCCCGGCGCTCCTTCGTTTGCTGTCCTCTAGAAACCCCACGCACTTAGCTTAGCTTGCGATGCTTACGCTTTGAAATGGTTTGAGGAGTGGGGGATTGTATATACTTTGCTAAGTAGGTATGAGTGATAGGATTTGAAGGAATATTGGGAGGATCGTGATGATTAAACTTAAGATTTCTTCTAACAACGCCCTGATCTTGAGGAAGGTGCAGATAAGCGGTCAAACAAGGCACTTTCTGCCTACTTACTTATCGATTGAGTCAAGTACGTAGTAAAACCACGTTTCTGTACTTTGTGCCTCCCTAATGTGATGCTTCATCCGAGGCAAGTGTTGCTTCGGAGTTGCTTCCCATCCGGGGTGCTCCCTGTCGTGGTCCAAGCCCCATCCGGTCTTCATCCTCTACCCAGGTCCCGTCCATGATCCAAGAGATTTATTATACCTCTACATATGTCTGATTCTAGAACTTTTGTTTCTCTTCTTTTGCGCCCCGCGGGGATTCTTGTTCTCACTCTTATCTTCTTACTCTCTGTAGTGCAGGTCGAAGGCTTGATGTCTACGCTTCCAGCTTGATCTCTTGTTCGATTCTTTGCACATTCCTTACGCCTCATTTCTACCACATTATTTGACCACTTGGGCATTCCTCCTTCAAATTTTCGATTCGACTGCTTATCTTCGAGTATATCACTTTTCGGCATTTGAAAGGAATTGGCGGGACGATTTGACAACTTGTTTCTTTTCATGACGACCACCGCGATACACAAATTTTCGATCACCACGTTTGTCTGACTATCAGGAAGGGAACCCGTTTCCGTTTGCCATATACGTGAATACTATTCAAATAGATAGCATTTCTTGCTTGTGTTACACCAACTGGCCAAACCCAACACAAGCCATCCTTGACCTTCCTTTATAACTCGATTATCCGGCGAAAACGACCTGGTTTGTCGTCTACCGGACCTCTTATCTTTACGATCACAATTATTCGAAGCAAGAATATTGTGCTTCTATCTGCCGACTCTTGTTCCTTTGTCTGGCTTTATCTCTTCACTTCCACTACATCCCTTTTCACAAGATTCCATGATGTCCGGTCCAACTCAATCAAAGATGCTGGTGGTGCCGCCTGCACTCAACCTGCGCCGAGCTAGCTCTTATAACGCCCAAGACCGCGGTCCAATTTCGTCAACTTCATCACGTTTCAACTTCAACCACCTATTCTTTTCACCGCCTGCCTCTCCAGCACTCCCAGCTCTGGTACCTCGACCTCCGAAGAGGACCTCGAGCCAGATCTTGGTCGCTCGGCCAAGCCGAGTCTTTCGACGACTTTTCCTTCTTGGAATATTGCTCTCGATTACGTATCTTGTGGGTTTGGCTTTCCAGAACCCTGATGCCATCCCAGCAGCAGTCTGGCCTTACTTTGGACAGGAGGAGTTTGAGATGGTTGGCCAGGATGTCTTCCCCGACTTCCCTACGCCCATTCTCATCAACGATAACAAGGGTCGCTCGAAGTGGACCGTCTTTATACCACCAAACGGAGATTTCCCCTTGACTATGGAGCAGTATGCGGAGATGGGGAGCCAGTGCCGAGAGGTTTCTTCGCGGGCAAGAGATATTCATCACAAGGCTCCGATCACCGAGAAGGCCATCATCAACTATGATGCTAAAGATGAGTACTACATAGATGTCTACGAGGCCGAGAGAACAGGACTTCTTACTCCTTACAAAGGAATTCGTGCCAAAAACAAGGGCAAGTTTGTTGGGCTGGATAAGAAGCACTTGAAGCACAAGCCTGTCTGTGAGAACACAATGACTTTTGTCTTGGAATCTTCGGATGCTGGCCTCGGCAACACGCTTATGATGTTGTGGACTTTTTACGGATTGGCGAAACAACTTGACCGTGAGTTCTTCATCGTCGATAAGCGCTGGGCCTATGGTCCCTGGACCGAGATTTTCGAAGCTCCTCCTGTCCCAGACTGCCGTCCTCCCCCGATACACCACATGGTACCCTGTCCTTTTCAAGCTCGCCATTTAGTTGTATCGTCTGCAACAGCGAAGGAGGTGTTCCCAGCATTGCTGGCCCAGAACCACCGAGCTGCTGGGACAGGTAACGGATTGCGGGACCTCTTCGAACTGGCTCGTATTGGATACGAAGACCTTTTTATTCTGAGCGATGAGGATCAAGCATACGTCGATGAGCGTGTGACTGGACTTCAAGCCAAGGCAAACACGGAAGACAGCCTTACCACACATGCACCCATCATTGGACTTCATGTTCGTCACGGTGACCAGCACCCACTTGAGTTTCAGTATCGAGATACTTACATCCCGGCCGACGTCTACCTCAAGCAAGTCAGCCGTTATGTTGATGAATACTACAACATGACAGGTACTGAAGATCACAGTCAAAGGCGTCACCTCACCCTCTTGGCTTCAGATGATCCAGCAGTTCATGAAGAGCCTGAATTCTCTCATACGATCCTCTCTCAAGATCGAATTCGTTTGGCCTCCAAGGGTGCAATTGCCCGGGCCAGCGGCAACCAACATTCCTTTGTTGAAAACACATTCGGCTGGGAAGGTGGCTTCTTCGCCCCTCTTTTTTGGAATCTTGGGGTTGACAGCAAGAATAACGCCGCCGAAGCACCCGCAGGAGTGAATGTGGACGATGTGAACGAAGAAGCCAGACATATGGCGCCACCTTCTAAGGAAACGCTTCGACTTCGCAGCCTCGTCGGCCGAGCCTACATGATGGACCTTGCTGTGCTCTCCGAGTCGAGCGATAAGATTGTGTGTACCGTGAGTTCCATGGGATGCCGGCTACTGGCTGTTATGATGGGCTGGGAGGATAGCATGGAAAATGGTGGTTGGCATAACGTCGATGGAACCTATGGCTGGACTGGAATCGACTGGTAAATGTACATCCAAAGTGTTTCGTCTACATGTTACTATTTTCTTGTGTCGTTCAATAAGCCAAAGGGACCATTGAAGACAAAAGTTGTTAAATCTGATGAGCATGGGTGGTGTTGGTTGGCGTTAATTCTAAATAGCAAATAAGATACCAATCTTTCTCTTTTCGATTCAACGTAATGTGTAACTATCAGTATAAGACACCAGTGATGTTCGAGGTTTTCCACGATTGGGTTCAGCGGAGATAGAGTGTCCAACGGATAAAGGTGGGCCCTTTCGCTCATCATGCACGCGTGTCGCGCGGCGCGATGCCTCCAACCCTTTCTTGGAAGGATACGGATACTCTTCTTGAACTGCCACTTTAATTGATCTGATATTAACTTTATGCGAAAGAAAACCCATTGTACACTTTGAGATATTATGCACAATACCTTCAACCAGATCGTCCTCTCAGATTCTGTACAGTAAACCTAAGTGATTTTCGCCAGGCACCCAACCTTACTTGGTATATGCCCCTCTTGTCCTTCTTCTTCAATGCCAGAAGTCAACCAAACACCTCTCTTTTCTTCATCACCACTTTAATCTTAAAGAAATTCCATTCTTACGAAGAGAAAGTCTGAGCCTTTCTGAACCATCGCCTTTCCTTGGTGGAGTCTCTAATTCCCTTTACTATTCCTCCAAACACGCGAAACCGCTCCCACAGTTCACGCAGGATTTCCTTATTCAACACTGAGCATCGCAACCTTTTTAGCTCAACAAGCTCTGAATCTTCAATATGTCAACACCGACACCCAAAGACGGACAGCCTCCAGCGAAACCCCGTCTAAAGATCAACGTCAGCCGGTCCTCGTCGTTTGTTGCCGATGCGAATGCCACACCATCAGTCTCGGCCCCAGCTGGGCCAGCTGCCCCGACCCCGACCCCGACAGAAGGTAGCCGCAAAGTGAAGCTCAAGATCGGGAAATCACAACCATCAACACCCGCCGAACAGCCCCCGATAAAGACGAAAGCTGGCCGACAGCCGAAACCCACACAGAAACTCGTTGAGAGCAAGAAGCGCGCACACGATGAGCTGGACGATGAGTTAAGCTCGGCGCATCCGCCTACAAAAATTAAACTTAAGCCAACGAAATCAGGACTCACTCCGACGGTCGTGGTGAAGCCGAAGGGACGCGCACCAGTGCATCCGCCAGGAGATGGGTATGATTCGGAGGCGAGCGATCGGGAAAAGGATCCGTCGATAGAGGAACAGTTTGTCCTGAGGATGCTTCCAGGAGAGCACTGCGACTATGTGCGCTGGTGCATGGAGAATGGCAAGATGGGTATTCCTCGGAGTGCAGGAGGAGCAGACATTCATCTCAAATTCTTCGAAGAGGATACTCGGAGAGCGGTAGTGACAGTCAAGGGTCAACCATTTGCTGCTGTTATGGTGGACCTGCCTACAATTACCGAAGCGATGAAGACGTGGGATCGCAAATCATTCCTCAAGTCTGCGGATATCTGCCAGATGCTTCTCGTTTACCAGAAAGTTTCCAACGAGGCTGAAGCCAGACAAACGGCTCTACCGAGCATGATCGATCAGCACTTCAAATGGCCACACGGCCTAACACCGCCTATGCACGATTGTATGAACCGACGATTCGCAAAGACCATCAGTCGTAAGGAGATAGAAGATAAAGAAGCAGAAGTCGAACGCCTTCTCGCTGAGGATGCTAAAGCCGGCTCTACGCGCTGGGAATGGGTCGACGAGAGCAAGGACGATGAAGATGATGGCGCAGAGGAGGATGCCGATGGCGAGATGGACGATGGCATGGACTACTTCCAGAGCCAAGACGTTTTCGGTGATGGTGACGATGATCTTGCGGCCGATTTGGAGGCTGCTTTCGGAGAGATGGGTGATGAAACTCCTGCTACTGGCATTGACGCTTCCACGCCTATGACAACCACCCAAGTCAACACGCCAGCACCACTCCAGGACAGCATCGAATCCGATGAGTCCGAGGAGGTTTCTGACGACGACGATGACGATGACGAGGATCTTGATGACGATGCTCGTGCCCAACGTGATGAGGAGCAGGGTGTCAAGGATATCATTAACGATCTGAAGAAGCAGCTTGCCAACAAGCAAGCTGAGCTAGCTCGGACGACAAACAAGATTCTGCGGACACGTATTGAGCAGATGATCAAGCAACTTAAAGCTGAAATAGAGCTCAAGAACTCGTCCATCGGTATCGAGACAGATGATTAATAAGGGGCGGGTATGGCTGCATAGTGTCCACAGGTTAAATGGGAAAACAGGCTCATGGCGAGCAGACGGCGTTAAGGTGTGGCCCAGTATCTGGGCAAGCGATGTTTTCATATAACTACGGACTGGAACTCCAAATACCACTTTGACTACTTTTCAAACAACTGCCGAGTGAGTCTTCAAGACTTGCTTCCTATCTTTTGATCTTTCTTGATCGTAATCCCTCCGTTAGCCTTCTGCCAAGATGTACGAAAATTCTAGAAAAGTTGTTCACTCTCGAGAGATTCAAAGCTCACCCCAGAAGTTGCAGAGTCTGTGCCTTGTTGACTACCAGAACTTCTGTTGCTGTGTCTATGACATCTTGCCAAGATATACTGCGGCAAGTCTCCTCAAGGCTTGGCGGTTTCTTTGCCCTACCAGGCCTTGACTTTGCTTTCGATGTTCGCTTCTGAATCGCTTGATGAAGTATTTTTGCGAGTTCCGCGTCTCGTTGCCCTTGCTTCTTGAGGTAATCGATAATGAACTGGTTGTCTCTCATCTTTGTGACCTTGTGCTCGCGGTTCCAACGTTTGGTAGAATTGATTGCGTCGTCAATGCGTGACTCTGGGGTCGATGAGGATGGAGAGCCTTTATTACAGGTCAGTACTTATATGAGAAACAATCTTCACTTGAAACCACTTACTCTTTCGGGCACTCGAGCTGGGCTGCACTTTTACCCTTCGCATTGCGCGTGTTTCCATCCTCGAGGTCGGAGTTGCACCTGGCTCTGGCTGAATGGTCTTTGCAACCACTGACCTGGGAGCCTTGTTCATTCGGCCTTGGATCTCATCTATTTTGGCCCTCGCATCGTCAAGCTGTTTGTTCCACTCCATTGTGGTCGCGCTCATCTCTTGCTGCAGCCTTTCAACATCGGCTCGCGTGACGGGCTGCTTGGTTTCCATCCGAGCCATCACCAGCTTGATTGTCTGGACTTCAATCATCATCTTAGTCATTCGGTCTTCGTTCTGAATTCTGAACTCTTGATCTTCAGCAGTGCGCAAAACAAGCTGCTGGACATCTCTTTCAAGCCGATTCGCAAGTGAATAAACGGTATGGAGATTGAGTTCAAAATGCATACTCGCAAGCGTCTCTGCCTGTATCAAAAGTTTATTTCCTTCGCTTTTCTGACTATCGGAGATGTACTGGGTGGATGGATATGCTGTAGTAGGGATGATAGTTGACGCAGTCATCGCTAGGGACGAGAGGTTCGAGTTCTGACTTGATGGAGGTGATAGAGGAGCGCCAGTTGCCGAAGGCACTGTACGGCGGCGGTTCTGACCCATCTTGAAGAAGCTCGAGTAGGAGTGCTCTCCCTATATCGAAGAAGTAAGCACAGCAGCTGTCGTGGATTGGGTGGTCCGCCAGAACATGACAAAATTGAGGGCGCTGTAGGGAGATTGAGAAGAAGACATGGCGTCTCTACTGGTAATTATTGGTTTTCTCATACATCGACAATAGAGGAATGAACGGCGGGTTCCAAGGCTAGCGGGTACCTGCCTATGGGTGAAGGAGCGTCGAAGAAGCTGTGGATTTGTAGGTAGGTAGTGAGGAAAGAATGCATCTGGCATGAAGGAAGGGGAGGCAGGAGCTCCTCGATCACTTACACCCAACACTGACATACTACTGCATTGCCCACAGCACCATGACTTACGACCTTTTTTATTTTTATTATCAGGTCACGACTCAAATACTGAAAGCCAGAGCTGCTAAACAATTCTAGTAGATACGCCCCTAATAAGTACTCGTCGCTAACACGAAAGTCATGTCCAGGAATACTTACGCACCACAACCACACCCATCACTCCAGATCACCAATAACTTCGGCATCCTTACCCTTCAGTCTCTCCTTGCCAACCCACTCCATGAACATACCTACATCCTTAGCTATCGCTGCCGACAGACCCAACTTCTGCGCCCACATAGGCACCAAGCCTTTCGCATCAGAGGTCGTGCCCATCACCCACTCCAAGCTCCCATCATCCAACTCTCGAATTCTCTCGACGCTCGTGTAAGCTGCTCTGATCGGACCATCATGCTTAGCCGCGTCTATTTCGTCATCGCTGGCGCGGACGGCAATTTGAACAACAAGAAACTCCTTGCGACCACGTACAGAAGCTGTGGCTTGTAGAACGGGAAAGACACGTTTTGATAGCGGACCAGGAAGATCATGAACAGATTCCTCACGACGGAGTGTCCAGTCGACCCAAGTCTCGCCCTCGAGCTGAATTTCGATGCCTGAGCAATCCCACTCATGTAGCCGCTTGAAACTCAGCACACTTGGCGTAAATGTCTGCTCCGCCTCACCATGCCGGTCCTTGAAATACCGTACGAACTCGTCCCAGGCTGCCGTACCCTTCTCCTTCTTTGCTTCGTGAGTGCTTCGTCGTAGTGCCCAGAGCTCAGACTGTACTTTAGGAGAAGGAATGCCGAGACCGGGATTCTTCTGAGCGACAACTCCTAGAGTTTCAGCATCGACGGTACGCTCAAACGCATGTACAGGAGCCGTAGATCCGTCACAGGTCTTGACTGTCTTGTGTTTCCATAAATCAGTTGTGGAGCGAAGCTCGGTAGCAGGCTCCACGGATGGGATCTCGGAAGGGACGGAGCTTATAAAGGGCTCGGCTTCGAGAAGAATTGAGGCGAGAAGGACCTTGAGTTCTTCTGTTTGAGCCCCTGTAGCTGGAAGTTTAGAAGGATGGATGCCCCAGAGACGGACAAGAGGTCCATATGACTCGCTCATGATGTCTTGACGATGTGCTGGTCCGTGACTTGGTCAAGAGTTATTCTAAGTAAAAATGAGAATGGTTGTTTGCCCAATCAAATACTCGACTTTTTGTTATTGGAGATCCTGAAGAACAGGAATACGATTCATGAGATTGTTGTCGAAGAGACGCTGTAAGTCACCGTGCAGAATAGTAACGCTCCCGTCACTCAGTTAGGAAAGCAGCATAGTCGTCATTGATGGCGTTCAGCTTGGTGGGGTTCAGCTGCCAACTTCCAACTTCACCTCACCTTAACACGACTAGCTGGAATGTCTCATGAGATCGCCTTACTTAGGTACACATCAGGTCATCATGGTCACCGTAAAATATGCAGAAATTTGAGATAATTCTTCTTTTGACCGTTGCTAATTAAAAATTTATAGATTCTATCACCAGAACTTTGCTGGCATGGCATGATAATTGACTTCTTCTTGGGAAAAAAAAAAAACCAGCCCAGCCATTATAAAACACTCAACTCCTCAGCATGCCCATTGCATTTGCTGTATATATACAACTTGTGTCGTGTTTTCTCATCATTGCTGTCAAGCAAAAACCTACTGGCGTCTCTCCCAGTGGATGTTGGCAGGCTCCAGAGGTCGAGAGAAGAGCGAGGCGTAGTCGGTGTCGATCAGAGTGTTGCCTCCATCAACGTTGCGGAACTTGAACTCACGCACAACCTCGGCAACAATAGTTTGCAACTGAGCGTTGGCAAAGTGCTCACCAATGCATCGGTGACGACCAGCACCAAAAGGTAGGTAAGGAGATGCAGAACCCTTGCTGACGAGACCGTAGCCGTAGTCGATCTTCTCTTCATCTTCGTTGCGGGTGCCCATTCTGGGGAAGTTGGGAGAATCGGTCTCCCATCGGTGAGGATCCCACTCATCGGGGTTGGGGAAGTAAGCAGGGTCGCCATGGCTGACACCGGGGGCGGCGAGGAGAGTGTGCGAGGTCGGGATGGTGTACTTGGTTCCGGGGACGTGCATGGGAGATTTGACGGCGCGCATGATGGAGTGAATGGGGGCGTGGAGGCGGAGTGTCTCCTTGATGATGGCCTGGTTAAGGGGCAGCTTGGCGAGGTTGTCCCAGGTCAGGGGAGGCAGATCGGCACCGAGCTCTCTGACCTGCTCCTGGTAGAGCTCCTCCATGATGTTAGGGTACTGAGCGAGACGGAGCATGATCCAAGAGCTGGTGGAAGAAGAGGAGTGCTGGCCAGCCATGAGCAGGGCAATCATCATGTGGGCGACCTCGTGGTCAGGGACAGGGGTGCCGTTCTTGTAGGTGGAGTTCATGAGGTGCTTCATCATATCGTGCTCGGTCTCGTCGTTGTCCTTTGCACGGCGCTCCTTGATAGTGTCCATGTAGATCTTGGCAACGGTGCGCTGGGCGTGGTCACGCTTGCGGTTCCAGGGGAGAGGAGCCCAGTGAAGCATGAAGTTGATGGGGGTGAAGCCCATATCAAGGTCGTGGTAGAGAGAGGCGAGAGACTCGTCGAACTTGCTGCGAATGACACTGCCCTGGAGGGCGTGGGAGGCAGTGAAGATGGTGATCTCGGCCATCTTCTTAGGGATATCGACAATACCGGACTTGCCCTTGAAATCGGAGCTTCTCTTGAAGTAGTCGCGGACCTCGGCAGCGATGATAGGGACGTAAGATCGGAAGGCTTCGGTGGTGAGAGCGATCTTCATGAACTAAAGGAGATCATGTCAGTATGTTTGTTGCGTAAGGATTTATCATCGTTTCTCACCTTCTTCTGCTCCATGAGCTTGGCGTTGGGGCAATCATAGACCACATCCTTGCCAAAGACAGGAGTGGTAAGAACAGTGTAGATCTCCTCAGCAGAGACGTCCTTGAGCTTTCCGTTGAGAACGAAGTCATTTCCGGCGGGGCCAACAGCGACTGTGGTTTTCTTTCCGAGGAGGACAAAGGTGAAGACATCGCCATGCTAGCGCAAAGTTAGTTATTCATCGTCGCTTTATTTATGACATCGCAGTCCCCAGAGCATCTTGCGTGATGGGTGGCCCGGATCCTTCTCCAATCATGGAGGATTTGGGGGTTGTCAGACGTACCTTGGCGCGGTTCTCCTTGAAGAACTTGGGAGGATCCATTCCGTATGTGATGGTGCTTCCAATGAAGGGGAACCAGTGGAAGACCATAGGGGGCTCATTGCGGCTCCTGAACAGGAACTGGTTAAGGACATTGAGAACAACGGAGAGAACGATGAACGCTCCGAAGCCAATTCCAATCTGCTGGCTCAGATGAAGCTCTTGGAACTGTTGTGTGAGCGGATGGCTCGCGAGTTGTTGTGCGAGCGGGTGGCTCGCAAGTTCTTGGAGGACACCCATGGCTGGGTATTGTAGGGAGGAAGACTGAGTGTTTCGGTGCGACTCTCAAAGGATGAAGATACGATCAGAAAGAAGAAAGAAGCGTCGTCCTCAGCGCCAGGAAGCTCGATAATTCCCAATGGCGAGTCTATAGAAAGTAGAGACTGACAGGAAAATAAAAGGGAACCAGATGGCGAAGGAGATTAACTGATATGTAATTGCGACAGACCCCGACGTCTTTTTTTCGGACCGGGGTGTCCTTTAGTTTGGGAGAAGGGACCCCACACACCTGCCGAGCAGTAACAACGAACAACACAACACACCGCCTAAGATTAAGCCTGTAGAATTGCCTCGCCCCTATGGTGGTTCACAGTTTACAGCGATGCAGCTGCCCTGTAAAACGGAACCTGATGTGGTACATGGACGGTTCCTGGATATAATGGGGCACCATGCTTTCCCGTCTGGAAAGGGTGTGATATGATTGGCTCAGAGCCACGGATTCGTATTCGCATCTACTTTGTGGTGCCAGATCTTGAGCCCCTCCTTTTTCGCATTCTTATCTGCACCGCCAATAGAGTTGCGAGTTTGGTCGCATTGATTGCTTACGTACTGCGCCCAGGCTGTGCCAAGTTTGTGGAATTTTAAGTTAATGCCCCCAATATGTATTTTTATCTAACTTCTTCTTAAATCGACAATTGATCATGTACAATCGTCAACTATCATGTGGATTTTAAAGAAACGAAGTCCGTCACTTTTTCTCCCTCGTGTCAATGATCCACCGATCACTTCATAGCCCTTGCACTGAAAATCTGTGTTCTACCAGAGCATGGTCTGATGAGTTGGTCAACAAAGTCTCTGATTGGTTGTGTCGTGTTGGTCCGAATAAGAACCCGACTCTTCATGAGCCGTGAACTGCCCGGCTATTTAATGTGACGATGCTCGACTCATTTTCAGGGTCCTCGATGAATAAGACCATATTGGCTATTGGTCAATGGCTTTTGACGTGTCCAGGGTCGAAAAACACGGTTCAAGGGTAGGATCAGTATTCACATGTTGATCTACCTCATGGTTGATGATGAAATTCTTGAAGGAGGTCATCGGAGGATCCTCACTGCACCTCGAGTGCTGAGGCCCCAATCGAGAATATACATAATCATTGCCAGTAAAGCATTGCTCCAACATCAATGGAGACTCCGATTGGAACTACTACGATTGTAAATTACCGTTCGATAAATTTCTAAGCTACGATACCGCCGGAAATGCCACACAGAATACCTAGTAGCTACCCCTGAAGTCGCCGCAATTAACAAAGAAAAACATATCATGTTTGTTTCTTGCCCCGGATCACTCCGATCACTTAAACCACCTCGCGAGGCTCGCCTCTCATGCCCCGCTTAATATGGGCTGACGCTCGCGGGGCACATCTTTTTATGAGGAGGTAAAACGTCGCCCGACTTCCTTCCGTATTCGTGAGACGGATCGGTCAAGAACAGCCGGACCCCCGGTGTCCATCCGTCCCGGCCGGCGCCGAATTGGCGTGACGGCCCGGACAAGGGCCTGGAGAAGCGCCGGCAGATGCGCCAGATGCCGGGATTGAGGTTCTCCTCGCCCTTTTTTCTGTTGATGCTCCTGAACACTATACCAAGTCTCATGATTGATATCCTTAGTTGAATCAATAAAGCGTTGACCTCTAGGGTTGGCTCCTTTGGAGACAGATAGGTCTTCTCGTGTTACGGTGCTTGTCTCATCTTTCTGTCGAATGCCAATTGGAACCGCATAATCCGGTACACCAGCCAAAGCGGCCTGTTGAGTCAGATATACCGATGGCTCAGTAGCATTGGTGCGGAGAGAATCATCTCTGTATAACGAGACACTTGCCCACGTTACCGTCATTTGTTAAACTTTAAAGACTCCTCACGCGATCAACAACCGAGACTGGGGTAAATCAGCCGCCTTTGTTCAGCAAAGAAGTACTGTCGTTTGGCTAAAGACCATTTGAGAATAACCAAGACACGTAGATGTAAAAGTTTTTTTGTATTCCGGTACCCTATACTAAAAATCATGAAAACCATGAGGGGAATATTACCGACGCCTGTAATCGGAGAGTATCTACCTAGAGCAAGAACAAACTCGCCAGGCCATCAAATGTTAAAGAGCAAAAGTCTGCCAAATTCTTCAATGTATCTCAAAAAAATGCGCGCAAATTGCACCAATGCTTCAAAGGTATCGCCGCCTGTACGTAATGAGTCGTTAGATGAAATAAACGCCGACATCATATTGTTAGGACCACATCTTTGCATGTGTCGTAACCGTAACCGCCAATATCGTCTCATGGATTCCTCCAACACACTCAACTCCTCGGAATACCTGTCTCAGACCTTGTAGGAGATTCTATCCTCCCTCACCGCTCCGGTTAAAGAAGAAGAAATGCTGAGAAGCATGAAACACTGATTTTCTAAGCAACGATGCTCTTGCCAACTGCACTCCATCGAAGCTTGCGGAGTCCGCTGCCTGAAGATCGAATGACTTCCTGGCCACAAGATGTCGTCTCGTTAACGCTGCCAACGCTGGCCGCAAGCGCCTCCTGCTTGCCAACCTCACGACCAATGACATATCCAGCACCAAAACCAACCACAGAAACAAGAACGACAACGCCGGCGCTGACAACCCATGTGAGAAGAGTTGGCGAAATGCTGGTAGGCTCTTCCATCTGGGCTACCTTCTTCTTCTTGGTAGCCCGTGGGGCTGTTGGCGACCCGGAGCTGTGCTTGCCCCGTTCGGAGGTTCGTGAAGGGGATCTTGTAGGAGTGCCCCGTTTGCGGGGTGGAGATGGGGCCGCGGGTCGCTGGGCCCGTCTCGGCGGCTCCGTTGACAACTCCGACTCTGGCACAAGCCGCAGTTCCATGGGTTGGTTGCTAGGTCCCACACCTGCGTTTGCAGCTCTCTGAGCTTCTGCTTCCTCCTTCGACTTAGGTAGACCTCTAGCAGCATGAGCACAAGAAAGAAGAGTAGTTAGAGATGCACGAAGAGCAGCGTCGTTCTCTTCGCGGACAGCTGGGGACATGAAGCTTGGACCCGCACGGTGGGGCCGTGTCTGCGATCGTTGGGTGAAGGATGGTCGTGTAAGACCATTATGAGGATGAGGAGGGGGCGCAGATGGAATGGCTGGAGCAGAGTCTCTTCTTTGCGTAGATGGATGAGTGAAAGCGTTTGGCTGAGGTCGAAATACTGGCTCGGCAGGTTGATCGGATACACGTCCGAGCGCAGTGACGTTATCACCATCTGACTCGACCTCGGAATCTACATCCAAATCCTCCTCAGACCGTTGAGCGTTCTCGGTCGAGCTGGTTAGCAAGCGATCATCCTCGCTATCGCTCTCGTCGTATTCCTCCTGACTACTCAAATCGGCGGCGTTCACGTTGTGGATAGCCGTCTGTTGTTGAGGGAGTGACCTTGACGATTGCTGTAAGCGTCGCCGGCGTACATATGGGTTTCCGACGCGCAGGCCGGTTGTGACTATCTCATCGCCGATGCTCGACAGAGAAGAGGACGAGGGCTGTGATGCTACTTCTACCCAAGATTCTAAAACCGTTAACTGACGTGTATGAGAAGGACCTGATTGGTGAAAGCTTACCATCATAACGTCTTTGCTGGGGAAGCCCAGGGTTCGATCTCGCTCCGTTTGGGGACATCCTGCTTCCCTGCCAACTCTGGTTCGCCTGCCCGTCCATGTTTTCTTCTTTTATTTCGCGTTGATAAGATCGAAGTTTGTTGAAAGTCAGGTTTGTTGAGACACGGTATTCGAGTTCCGGGGCGGAGCGCAAGGCACGGGCGTAGTATGCTAGTTCAGCAGCTATGTGTAACTTCGCTTATCTCTAAGCTATGGGGTGATATTGTTCAGGAGGCCACCGAAAAGTTGAAAGCTGGCGATGTAGAAAAAAGAAGGATCGCGTGCAAAGTGAGGGTATAAAAAAGATAGAGGTGGTAACTTCTTGGCCAGCGAAGTCGGGGCTGGGGGGACCGTTTGGTAAAGGGTGGACGATTGCTTCTTTGTTACAGGCACGAGAGCACGTCTCGACGACCATTGATAACGACCAAGTAGCAGTACTTTAAGTGTGAGTGGGGGGACAGTGCGGGCGCATCACGCGCATCTGTGAAACACGAGCATTCTTGATGCAATGCATCCTGCCGATTTGGTGCATCTGCACTAATGCCGTAACGATGACGCTCATTCTATCGCACACTGTATATTCGGGGTCTCGAGGGCGGTGAATCAGCTTTCTACAAGTATCGATACTTGAGCCCCCGCCTCTACATCTGAGCACGAAGCACGAACATGCCGGTCATGAGCACAAGGCGGGGTTTAGGTCACCCAAACAAGCTCGCAGGCGACCTCCTAAAGCAAATATCATCACTGTAAGTAGGATAACCAGGTAAAAGGGAAAGGGGCTGGCTGAAGCTGCTGACGTTATCGTCCATCTCACATTGCTGAGAGTCTTTAGCCTTGTTCATCATGGCCTTGTTTCAATAGTCCCTCGATACCTCTTACAGTTGCCGCTTTTCACGTGGATCAAACAAAGACCCTTTTAAACTCTGGGCTCATAGATCTGGCGACTTTGCTGATCTGCATTATGCGTAAAACAAAACCAGGAAACAAAGCCCTGTCTGTCTGAGTTGTGTATTCCCCGTCTTGGCCTTGAAAGAGATGGCGCACCGATCATGGCGCGTCTCAGTTCCCTTCAACAACGATATGAACTAGGAGCGCCTCGTTTTACTGTCACAATTCTTTCATTTGTTCTGCGTCGCAAATAGACTGTGACTAAAATACCATCAGAAACTCAGACCTACACATTCGGATATGGCAACGAGGCTGATAACCTGAACTCTACCAGCTGACTCTTATGACTGACCTGCTTGATTTCCCTCTCTCGTCCTTCCCCAACAAATCCATGTAGACTACCAGCGTAAGGCCATCATGTTAACTTGCTCACGCGTAGGTGGGAATTCAGTCTGATTCGCAACTTGACCGCACAGTCATCACATGCCGTACATACGTAGATCATCAATCACACATTTTGATAGGCTACCCTCCTCCTAGTTATACTACAGCGGGTTTCTAAGAACATCCCTTCCCTGTGTTGCGGCCCAAGATAAGCTCATATCCATAATTTAAGCGTTTTATCTGCTGTGTCATGTTTGAAGAACACATGATCTTAGGAGAAACATCATCCCACTGCGAAACATTCACTTATAAACATACATTCACATCAATAGGAAACCGATATAGGAAAATCATTGTGACGTCATTGAATGAAAGAAACATGATCGAACTTTTATTGCGCCCCTATACTCGGGAGGTGAAGGAATCCCGGTGCTACATAATCGAAAGAATAACGGCAGTGGTATACTCACCAACATCAAACGATGAAAACAGTGTACATGGTATAACAAATCAAGGTGGTCTAGTCGTCAAAGGCAGGAGATCGTCGTCAACTGGAGCCGAGGTTAGGCAAAGGCATTGTCGTCGCGTTTCGAAAAGCCCCCAGGACCCTCAAGAGTATTCGCGAGAACCGACTTGGTCCACTCCGCAATGTCGAGAAGACAAAGGGAGCCTCTTCCCAAAGAGCCGTCAACAAATCCCTCAGAAGCCCACGTGGTGTCTGCCATATAAACAGACTTGATCAAAACCCAAACATCAAAAAGCCACAGGCACCAGCAGGTGCCTTTGTAAGATGCCACGAGCCCACGGTCCCTCAAGTGCAATAGCCCCCAGGCCTATTATTGCTTTACGCGTGTGAAGCGTATTCTCAAAGCCCACTACTCCATGATGGAGTTTTAACTTGTGTTGAATCGACAGCCCACAAAAGCCCACTTATTGGTAAACTCGCCAGAAGCCCTCGGTCTGCAACTGTTGTGCATCAACCCACGTTTAATCGAAAGAGATCTTGGAGCCAGAGAAAGCGGTAGGAGTGCGGTTAGCACCAGTGCCGAAGCTACCGCCACGACCACCGCCGCGGCCGCCACCACCGCGACCACCACCTCCGCGACCACCTCCACGGCCTCCGAAGCCACCACGGC
Source organism: Fusarium sp. NRRL 53497 (assembly GCA_013184445.1). Classification (NCBI taxonomy): domain Eukaryota; kingdom Fungi; phylum Ascomycota; class Sordariomycetes; order Hypocreales; family Nectriaceae; genus Fusarium; species Fusarium sp. NRRL 53497. Next base: position 5,011 of record JABCJZ010000332.1, on the reverse strand, counting down.
CTCCACCACGACCACCTCCACGACCACCACCGAAGCCACCGCCGCCGCCGCCGTTTTGAGGCCGGCTGCTAGCATAGTCCAGGCGGACGCTGCGGGACATACGTCCACTGCCGATAGGGGCACCGTTCTTGGCATCGAAGACCTGCTTGGCCTCCTCAACCGAGTTGAAGCTGACGTAGCCGAAGCCCTTGAGGTTACCGCTGTCACTGTTGATAGTTAGTAATGTGAATATGGAAGCGAAGATAACACTGCTACTTACGGGTCGGTAGGGAGGCGAACGCTGGCGGGAGCAGCGACATCGCTGAAGAACTCGCGGACGATGTCCTGGTCGACATCGAAGGGAAGGTTGCCGACGAAGAGGGTATCGCTCTCGGGGCTGACAGTGTCGCCGTGACGCTGAGCACGGTCGGCAGCGCGAGACTGGGGGTTGGCATCGGCGGGACGAGCGTTGGCGTAGTCGAGGTTGATGGCACGGCCCTCGAGCTCAACACCCTGCATGGTCTCGTAGGCCTTGGTGCAAGAGGCACCGTCGTTGAAGTCGACGTAACCGAAACCACGGCTGCGGCCAGTACCCTTCTCAGTCATGACACGGGCGTTGGCGAGACCCTCGATGTGCTTGAAAGCCTCGTAGAGGGCGTTGTCGTCGATAGACCAGCTCAAGCTACCAGCGAAGAGGGTAGTGGGCTCGTCGGTCTTGGTCTTCTTAGCGTCGGCCTCACCATCGTCCTCAGCCTTGCGCTTCTTGGAGGGAGCCTCCTCGGTCTTCTCGATCTTGGCGCCAGCCTCATCAGAGTCGCTGTCGCTGTCACCAGAATCATCCTCGGAATCGTCAGAGTCGGAGTCGTCAGAAGAGTCAGCCTTCTGCTTGTATTGTTAGTAAAATGTAAGATGATCAAGCATGATATGTATGTACGAACCTTCTCGGCAGCCTTAGCGGCAGGCTTCTCGTCCTCGCTCTCATCGTCGGAGTCAGAGTCGGAATCGGAGCCAGACTCAGAAGTCTCGGCCTTCTTAGCGGGGGCAGCAGCCTTAGCAGTGCCGTTGACCTTGGCGGCCTTGGCCTTAGGCTTCTCCTCCTCGGACTCGCTGTCGGAGTCAGAAGAGTCGGACTTAGCGTCAGAAGAATCGGAGTCAGACTCAGACTCGGAAGAAGACTCGGCAGCCTTAGCCTTGGCCTTGGTGGCAGGCTTCTTGGTGACCTTCTTCTCCTCCTCAGAGGAAGAAGAGTCAGAGTCGGAGTCGGAAGCCTCAGACTCGCTCTCAGACTCGGACTCGGAGGAAGACTCGGGCTCAGCCTTCTTCTTGCTCTTCTTGGTGTCCTTCTCCTTGGTGACCTTCTTGGCGGCAGTCTTAGCAAGATCCTTTGACTTGGACTTGGAGGACTTGGAAGGCTTGGTGATGCCTCCGGCCTTGACGGCGCTGAGAGGCTCAGCGACCTTGGTGGCCTTCTTGCTCTCCTTTGTCTTGGTCTTAGCCATTGTGATTATGTATTAAGGTAGAAGAGGGTAAGAAAAGAGGTGATGTCTAGTCGGAGTGAATAGACAGGAAGAAAAATGGGAAGAGGGCGGATGTAGAAAGAAGAATTCGATTGCGCCCTGCACTGGGTTTTAAGCTGGTGGTTGGCCTGGCTGCGCGGCAGATTTTTTTTTTCTTTTTCGCCCGTCAAATGGTGGGGCTCCCGAGGGCGGTGAGAAGGTTGCGGCTTACAGGGAAGGTGGTCTCAGTGGAGCGGGTCTATGCTTGCCTTAGAAATCAGGTCGTCGGTCATTGGACATGCAATTCACTTAGGTTGAGCTTCAAGCTACTCGGATATACCAAGTTGCCGATATCGATTGAGTCCCATTGCCAACCTTGCGCACCGTCCCTCGCTTCAGTCCAGCATCCGATTCAAAAGTCAACAAGGCTCAACCAGATCCACCATGCCTACCCCCGAGTCCGAGCAGTTCAAGGCCCAGAAGCCTACCGTTCCTCCCACCTTCAACGGCGTCGACTACGATGATACCAAAGCCTTCAAGGCTGCTGAGGATTCCCTCATCCGGGAACAATGGGTTGGCGCTATGATGACCCGACTTGTTGGAGAGGAGCTTAACAAGTGCTACGTCCGAGAGGGCGTCAACCACCTGGAGAACTGTGGCCACCTCCGAGGTTAGTTGGATTGGATATGGAGCTCTCCCGAGAGCTGCCGAGTCTGCGCTTCTGAGCGTCTACTGACAATGATAATCAGAGAGATACCTGCAACTGTTGAAGACAAACAAGATCAAGGGCACTAAGTTCCTGCAACAAAACTATGTTGACCAGAAGGACCAAGACCTTGATCTTGCCGCCAAGGTGCATACTAGCGACAAGATCGCGAAGCTCAACCAGGACCGCTTCTCCTCGTGAGATTAGAATAAATCATACTCTGGCTTGGGAAGGAATTGAGTGAGGTTTGGTTGTTTAGATGAGAGGGAATTGTGGTCTTGATATCACGATTTGAGCTTTAACAAGCTCAGCTCTCCGTAAGTGGTGAAGCGATCATCTAGACCTTGTATGACTGTGTATATATCAGGAAGCAATGAATTGAAAAGAAACTACAAACAAACTTCTCAACATCTATCGCCCAATTCATCCTGTAGTTCCCGATTTCGCGGGCTTTTGGTGCAAGGCTGACAATTACATGCTATCGGATCTCTCATTGGCTCTCCACCTAATGGACATCCAAAATTTCTCCAGAATCTTGAGCCTCGTCACACTCTATCCCCCAACAACCACCACCAGCAATAGTTATGTTCTGCACCCGGTGTCTCCGAGCCACCGCCTTGCGGCGTTCCCAGCCCGTCCTGCGCCAATTTTCGACAACGACACATTTCCGTAACGCCGAACCTCAACTTTCGACCCCCGTTACAGCACCAGGCGAGGCCCAGAAGGATGTACCTGCTCCACGATCATCATGTGCACCGGGAACCGTCCTCAATGGCCTAAACTATACCAAGGGTGGACAAGATCCTGTTGCGAAGAATGACGACGAGTACCCAGAATGGCTATGGTCTTGCTTGGATGTATTGAAGAAGAGTGCCGATTCAGCGGATGCAGATGCTGGTGACGAATTCTGTAAGCTTTATACCTGATATTGTACCCCGCCAGTTAGGCTTTTCTAACAACTCTACAGCAAAATCGAAGAAGCAACGAAAGCTGGCAGCCAAGCGCCAGAAGGCCCTCGAGGCTAAGCTGTTGGCTGAGGGTAACCTCGAAGCCCTGGCTCCCAAGATTCCTATCCAGCACCAGTCAGTCAACATTCTCGGTGAGGAGAACAGGGGAGTCGAGCACAACGTTGAGGCCGCGCAAAAGCGAGAGGACCTCAAGAAGGCGATGCGCAAAGAGAGACGGGCTAAGATCAAGGAGACCAACTACCTCAAATCTATGTAACTTGAGATGGCTATTTATATCTGTACACTACCTAGAGGAGTATGTAACCAAACTGTACAATACGTCCCATACCATGGTATAAACAACAAAATTATTCAAATCAAGATCCGCATTCTTCAGACTTATCACTAAATCTCTTTCCGCTGCTTTTATTCACATTTTATATGGATTCATATTTAATCTAGCATATCCAATCGATTTAACAATCGCCATGCTGCTCATCTCGTCATGAATGGCACAGCTTGACCACCAAACTGTTCAAAAGCATATGCTCTATTGTCCGATGTTGTGTAATGATCACAGAGTACTCAAATCCAAAGGTACACTGCTCCCTCTTCCTGCTCTGTATTTTCTTGTTCCGCCCACAAAGTCCCTAGGTTTCGGAAATAACCCTTCGTCCTTAAACTGCCATCTGGGATCGTTAATTGCAGTACGTGCCCCACCACCAACACCAGGTGTTTGCGCGGGCGAGTGCTTAGGGCTAGGGGATTTGGCTCCGTTGGCTGTCAACGTGAACATACTTGGATCCAACATGGATTGACGAAGAGAGGAGCCTCGAGAACGTGTTGTTGGCGGTGGAGGCGAATGGGCTGTTGGAGGTGGTGGAACTGATCCAGCAGGTGGAGGAGGGGGAGGAGGAGGTGCGGCGCTTGGGGATGCTTGGCCAGCAGCACGAATGGTAGCCTGTGCAGCGAGAGACGGTGTCGCATGAGATGCTGCAGGCGGAGGAGGCGGAGGTGGCGGTACCGAGGATCGCGAAGCTGGCGATTGACTGGGGAGGGGAGGTGCTGCAGAAGGGGGAGGAGGCGGAGGGGCAGCAGGAGCTGGTGCACTGTTTGATGGCGGAGGAGGTGGTGGAGCAGGAGGTGCTGAGGATGGTGAGGGCGCGGAGGGTGGCAGAGACATAGACGAAGGCTTCCGCGATGTTGGCAGAGGAGGCGGCTTCTTCCCTATAGGTGGTGGCGGAGGTTTGGATCCTACAGGCGTCGTCTTTCTCAAGTTCGCTGCTCCTCCTGGAGGTGGCACTGGAGGCCCTCGCCCAGGGATTGATGGCGCAGCTGCTGAGGGCGGTCTTGGTGCGGATGCAACAGGAGGCTTGGGCGCGGAAGTGGTAGATTCGGGATCCGATCGATATGAAGAATCGGCATTTGCGCCTGTGTCAATACCTCCCCTGCTCTTCTTCAACTTGGGCATTCCACCTGCGAAAAGACCACCCAGCTGCGGCGCGGCATCCACGCCTACCGTCGAATCACGAGATCCCTGGTCGCTATTACTCCTCGCTCGGCCACCTGGAACGGGTGGTGCTAATCCTCCAGGAGGCTTGGGAGCACCGCTGAGGCCTGGGACAGGAGGTGCGCCGCCAACAGGGGGACCAGCTGAGGAGTTTGACGTTGTTGCAACTTGCGGCGCCGAACGATCATTGGTGACAGCTTTCTTGAGAGCTCGTCCTTTGTGAATATCTGACAGGAGAGCGCCCTGGAAGAAGTTGTCAGATTCCGTTCTAGTATCTTAAGATTGTTAAGTATTCGCTGGGGTTAGACATACTCTGTTAGGAGCTCCCCCTGGAGGACGAGCAGGCAGACCTCCTGGAGGAGGAGGAGGAGGC
>JABCJZ010000331.1:0-42313 GCA_013184445.1 Fusarium sp. NRRL 53497 | reverse complement strand
CAGTCTCAGTGGTAGCAGTTTCAGTGGTAGCAGTCTCAGTGGTAGCAGCCCCAGTAGTGCCGGTTTCAGTGGTAGCAGTCTCAGTAGTGCCAGTAGCAGCCTTGGTGGTAGCAGTCTCTGTGCCAGTCTCTGTGCCAGTCTCTGTAGTAGCAGTCTCAGTGGTAGCAGTCTCAGTGGTAGCAGTCTCAGTGGTAGCAGTCTCAGTGGTAGCAGTCTCAGTGGTAGCAGTCTCAGTGGTGCCAGTCTCAGTAGTGCCAGTAGCAGCCTTGGTGGTAGCAGTCTCTGTGCCAGTCTCTGTAGTAGCAGTCTCAGTACCAGTCTCAGAGGAAGCAGTCTCTGTGGTGCCAATCTCAGTGGTGCCAGTCTCTGTAGTGCCAGTAGCAGCCTTGGTGGTGCCAGTAGCAGTCTCTGTGGTAGCAGTCTCTGTGATAGCAGTCCCCTCGGCGGTTGTCGAAATAAATGTAGAAGCCTCAGTGGTAGATGTGCCCTCGACAGTAGAAGTCTCCAGGGTTGTTGCGGAAAGGAAGGTAGTAGAACCGGATAGTGTCTCGGAGGCTAAGGTCTCAGTAGTAGCAGTCCCCTCGGCGGTTGTGGAAAGGAATGTAGACTCGGACAGTGTCTCAGAGGCAGTGTTGGTTGAGGTTCCACTGGTAGCAGTCCCATCGACCGTTGTAGAAATGAATATGCTAGACTCAGACAAGGTCTCAGATGAGGTCTCCGATGTAGCCTCGGAAGCAGTCCTAGTTGTCGAAACGAATGTAGTAGACTCGGACAAGGTTCCAGAGCCGGCAGTCGTAGTCCCGCCGGCAGTTGTAGATACAACTATAGTAGACTTGGATGATGTCTCAGACAGAGTCTCTGATGCAGTCTCAGAAGCAGAGGACACTGAGCTCTCAGTAGAAACGGTCAGAAGAGATGTTGCAGTCGAAAGGGTCTCATGAGTCGCGGTGGTTGTCGGCTTAGGCTTGCAAGGGCTGGCAGCAGCAAAGTTGGCCAGGGCTAAGCCGGCGAAAGTAACTAGTGACCTCATGTTGGAGTCAGGATTCTAAAGAGTGACGAGTTAAAGAACGAATGAAAGAGTGAATGAAAGGACGGTTTAAGGCGGCAAAATTGAGATGACACAGGCCATTATATGAGGGAAGGGTTTCTGCCGAACTTCTCAACATGCGAATCAGTTAAATTCGGGCACGCCGTCCTATAGCTAAGAGTGTGATAACAGTTCAGATTCGGCTTAGTGCTATCATTGAAATTGCTGTCGTCTTTGGCGTCAGAGCTGATGTTTTTTTGCTCCTGACTATAGGGTTACTAAACGACCACTAAGAGAAACTATCGTTAACCTTGGCGTTTTTAATCAGGGGTAGTGGCTTGATCTCATTACCCGACTGTGGCTCGGACGTTAACCGCGAAGAAACAAACCTGGAACTGGCTTGCCTAAGGTACGCCACGGCGTTGCGGTGGACTAATGAGGTAGTTAGGATGGGCGCCTACCTAATCTTTCTTGAATTAGGAGAGTAAACATGCTAGAACGGCTGAAGAACTAAAATATAGTAGACCAATGAACCTGATAGAAGTGGGGTAATGTGGCCTTTTACTTTTCACTAGCAAATCGAATAGTCTCTCGCTAATTAGGCTCACGTCGCCCGCGAGGAGAACCTAGCTACAGACTAAATTTAGGTGGGAAGACTAGCTTTCGCCAGAAAGTTGATCTGCAAATAACGCAAGGCAGCTTGGAAGTTACTATTAGTCAACACGAACATGTACAATATCCATTCAATGCCTTTACAGGAGGTTCGTAGCCCTCTTGGAGAAGATATCTCATGACCGCGTAATTTAGAGGGAATAACAGTTGATGATAGAAGAATCAGGGTTTAGGGGTCTGCCTTGTGATCTCAAAGCGATGTGGCTTACATAGCCACATTTCATCGCTCAGCCTTACCAAAAGTTGATGCTATGACATTATAGTAGAGGTGGCCTCTGTCGGCTTCCACGCCGGCAGCAAAGCAAAGCTTATAATCCTCCCGCATGAAGTGGCGGATTATGCGCTTATCAACCTTGACTGTCAAAGTACATTTAGACACGTCTAGAAGGACTCTGAAGTAAGGAATAGTAAATAGGAATGAGCGTCTTTTTCTTCCTAAGTTTACGGAAGCTTCCATGTTATTGCAAGCTCCTGGTTCCTCCAGTAATTCTTAGCGCTGAGCGAGGGTACAGGTTGACAGAGCACCAACTTGAAACTCGCTGGGGCTCAGGTAGCCACGTTAACTCAGTTAAGAATACCTCCCAATCTCGGCTCTGCATGTTTCGCTTAATGCAAGTAGCTGGGGAATCGTGGAGATAGTTTATTTAGTGGACTTTGAGCTCTTGCAGTATAACTTGGGCAGCTTCTTGAACTATTTAAGGCCCAGAACGGGCTTTAAGGGAAAACCCACATGGACAGCTAGACGCAAACAACCCCGCCCGCCAACCGACACTGAACTGATATCAATGTATTCCGTGCATATTTCAACGTATCAGTTGATGGAGCCAGGCGAGAGAAATAGTTGTCTTATCCAAACGTTCTACCTCGTGGTGTTTGTTTAACTTTGTGTCCGTCGTCGATGTTTAATTTCGTCAATCAGCAAAGAAAATGATTCGAGTTCGTCTGATTTCGGCCGTTTCATGTGCGTCCACAGCTTTCGTTCCTCAGTTCTTGACCTCCAGTGTATCAAACTCAAAGGCGTATGCCTGTAACTATCTTGACCTTCCGGATCCGGCTCTGAAAGCTCAAGCTTGCGCAGATATTCGATATGGTCCAAGTCCCCATACGCGGCAGCGTAGTGTAAGATGGATCTCTTCATGCCATCAACAATATCTATCCTCGCGCCGCGGTTGTACAGAAGTTGGAACAAGCTGTTGTCCCATGGGATAGAAGAGGCAAGCAAAATGGAAGTGCAGCCCCCTTTATCCGCTTCATTGATGTCAGCCCCCGCTTTCAGTAATTCATCAATCTTACCCTCGCAGTCCCATGGGTCTTTAACCAGGCATTGCCAGATGAGCTGATGCAGCGGTGTAAATTGATTTGCAATCCCTCCAATGTTCGGAAGGCCACCATGTCTTATGATCTCCTGTGCTATGGCCGTTGAATCCATTGACGATGAGTTGCAGGCCATATGCAATGGTGTTATTCCCCATATGTCTCTGGAATTTGGATTGCAGCCCGCTTTGAAGAGGAGACGAGCAATATCAACTAGTCCGTAGTGGGCAGCAAAGTGAAGTGCTGTTCGGTGGTTACGGTCCTTGGCATTTACAGCGCTTTTAAAGTCCAACAGCGTCGAAGTCGCGTCGATGTTTCGCTTCTTGACTGCCCAATGCAACGGCGCATATCCCATTCCATCAAGTGAATTGATAGATTGAGGCTCCAGGGCTATGGCGTCTTGTAAGCTAATATTGTTCAAACCAAGGATGCTGTCGTGAATCATGGTTGAGTTAAGATAGTGCGTTTCCTCATCCAGTTGTATGATTCGTTTATACAGATGGAATAGTTTCTCGCTGATTGGGCTCACATCGCTTGCGAGGACTCTAGACCTAGCTGCAGATGCAGGGCAACTTGGAACTTATTAGTCTACATGAATATGCACAACATTTGATCGCCACATACCTTCCACTCAATGCCTTTATGGAAGGGTCGCAGCCTTCTTGGAGCAGAGTTCTCATGACATTGTAGTTTGACTGACCCATCGTATACTTCAACTCAGATGTTAGCCTAAGCTATCGATTTTAAGTCTATGACAGTAAAGAACGGGCAACTCACAAGGAATAGAGACATGCCGTTGGCTAATATGTCAGCTGGGGAATTCAACCTTGCCGCGAATCTTTGTCGTATCCGTTTAATATCCCCACATCGCAATATCTCCCAGATTTGATCTTGAGCTTTTATGATTCTTGGGAGCTTCAAGTGTAAAGACGCGCCAGCACCTGTCATTGAACCCCATGAGGCTGAGAAGATTATTGCTCGAAATAAGAACCAAGAAGGCAGTTGGTATTGAAAGCGAACTTTCGGACTACTCGCAGCTATGCAACCTGCGAAATCACACGCAAGAGCGCCAAAGATTGGTGCAGTGTTGTACGATACGAACAGGGCACCTAGTATGCTCTGTAGATAGCTTGGGCTGGCAATTGATGAGACCTTGTGACACTGGCATCTGCATGTCCGAGAGCATATCGGGCGAATGAAAGTTTCGAAACATAACAATGAATCTTCATTTGAAGTGAATTCCCTCTCGTCTGCTGTCGCTGGGCGGCCCCAAGTTCGCTGGTAAGGTGGGAAAGATCTATTGGTGGTTTTGGGGGTGATGACGTTGCAATCAAAAGTGAGGTTTAAAGACGTCAGATATTTTTCTGACTCGTCTTGCTGCTGCTGCAGTGTAGCTAGCCTCTCTTCGATCCGTGAAAGAGTTGCGTTCGTGTCTTTGGAGAGCTCAAGATTTTCGCCAACTGAGCGTTTGAGTTCGTTGGAGGAGATTTGAGACACTCGATCGATCTGGAGAATGAGCCTGTTGTTCTTGAAGCTAGAAGGTAAAGTCACTCATCAACATGCGTAATAGCTATAGTTTGAACTGCTACGACTTACCTCTCGGATGAAGTAACAGATGCGAGAAAGACAGCTAGGCTCTCCCGTGTTTGTCTAGCTCGATTCCTCAACCGATATATATGATCCTTCTCCCTTATCCATTTGATCTGTAATTTTCGGCGCTGTAGGAGTTTGGTTGAGTCTTGGCTCTTGTCCTCAAAACGTTTCACCAGGCTGTCCAGGTCGGCAACTGTTGCAGAAAGCTCCATGCGTAATCTTTCGATTTCATCCGTATCGCTGCTTTTCTCTTCCGATTCTTGATGTTGTTGTGCGTATTGCAGCTGGCTCACAAGAGCTTGCAATGATGTCAGCTCATTCGATAAGCCGTGGATTTCCGCCGGAAGGTTCCCAAGCGACCTTAATGCTTGGACACCCTTTCCGATGGCTGCGGCTGCTTGGACGAATGCCACTGCGCTTGCAGCGACAGATACTGGATCCATAAGGGTTGCTAAGGAATTAGTGGAAGTGCTGTGGATTTTCTGCGATTTTCCATCCGGTTGAGGGAACAACTGGTGAGGACAAGAGAATCAGGCTTGAGGTGTCTGCCTTGGGATCTCGAAGCGCTGTGGCTTGCATAGCCACGTTTCATTCATCTGGACATTTGATTTGGAGACATTCACCAATCAATCACAGGTGATCACACAGCCCCGTGGCGGGGGACACGAAACAATTTCAATAGGCTGTGATCTTCCTCAGAATGTTTCTGATTCCTGAAAAGTCTGCACTAGTATTTGACTTTAATTCTTATCTTGGTAGAGCTTCTTCCAGTATATAGCGTCAACTTTGACAATAGCGAACCGAAGGAATGGCCAAGCCTGCATTCTGGTCCGTAGAGTCTTTCTCCACGTGGCAAGAAGGTTCTGATCATACGTCGACATTTCTGGCTGTCTTTTCTGAAGGCACAACATGTAGCAAAACAGCCCTGGGTAAGCCAAACAGTTCCTCGTATAGGCAGGCCAAAAGGCTGACTGATGTCTTGCATCCAGCCCACGTATGAACTTGATCACTGTTTGTATAAGACCGCGACATGCCTGAAGAACGGTTTCGACAGAAGGTCGTACATGGTCGAGCGGTGTGTTGTTGTCGATGATGGGACGTAAGAGCGCTCTTAGTACGAGGATATGCGTGGTGTAGTAGGCCACGTAGAGTGACCTGTGGCTCTTGACAGAGTCATCCGCATCAGCATCACTGGACTCGGGTCTCAGGGCAAGTGAATCTGGTAATTCTTCTAGCCACTTAAGTAGCTGTTGACGCGGGCCACGTGCCTGCTCCAAGAGCGAATCCAAGATTTGAGGGCGGGATACTGCACGAAGTGAGCTGCAAAGTCGTGGTGGTGTCAGTCTCAACACTTAAACGGTCAGCAGAGAGGGTATTGGAAGGATCTTACAAGAATTGCCGACAGACACCACTAGTAATCTCGGTCAGTGAGCACAACTGTATAAAATAGTCGAGTGACTGGTCTTTCATATGATCTGGCATGTTGGCCCCTGAATCAATCACAAAATCGGAAGATGTGAGTGGCGACACATCCCAATCGTCATCAGAGATCATAGAAGACCGACCGTGAGTCACTGCACGCCAAGTATACTCGACAAACACAGCCCACCATAATCTTCTTCGAAGCCGAACTTCCCAAGCAGGTAGTTTCCATCCTGTCGGATTGACATTTAACCCTAGTGACTGAGCCATAGCAAGCATGGAGGCTGCTAAAGACCATACGAAGGGGTTCTCTACCACAACTACATCAAACGGTGTATGGTTGAGCAGAAGAAGGTATATCTGGATTGCTGAGAGACGAGGGAAATGAAGCTCTTTCTGCAGACAGGTATAAGAGACCTGCCAAAGGTCATTGACGTTCGGTTTGAAATAGGCGCTGTCGAGACAGAGCTTCTCATCCCATGGAGTGAACGGCAAAGCGAGGGCATAGATGCCGGCGAGTAAACCAGTGGATGCATCTGCCACAAAAGCCTCCATATCTTGTAAGACTATAGAACGAGACAGGATTGGCAAAGACTCGAAAACGAATCTGAAGTAGCTGTTGCACCCTTACAGTCAGCACAGATATCTATTGCACGAGGAATGACAGAAGCTTACAGCTTTACAAGAGCCACGCCTGTTTCTCGATCCACCAGCTTCTCAAGATTTTCCCTCTCATCAGCGGCAGACATGCATTCTTTGACAATTTTCTGGGCTTCAACTGCCGTTCCTGTCTGGCTTTGCAGGAAGTGAATGGGGGGATTTGCTGACGAGCCGTTCTGGGGATTCTGTTGTTTACGGTACGCAACACGGTAGAAGTCTACTTCGTCGCTGCTAGTATAGGGAAAATGCTGGAGTGAGAATGGATCTGACTCATTGGAGAAGCCAATAAGTGACGTTGAGTGATTGGGTCTCTGGTCAAACGAGAGACGCTCAAAGGGCGTTGTTGGACTGGGAGGAATGTCGACTGGTGTCCTATTCAACATTGCAACATCGCCGTAATCATCCGAGGGTGTCGGGTCATCGATGGGTTCCAAGTTGGGTAATTCACCATTAGCCAAGAAGTCGAATGGCTGATCACCGGGGTTGAATGTTAGGTCCCAATTGATGCCTCCCCCCGGGGAGAAGATGGACTGGGGTACCGTAGCATCCAACGGAGTTAAGTCAATTCCTGCCTCAACTGCAGATGGCTGAGCATCTCCGTCTCCAATAAGGTCAGTCGAATCTTGTCGGGCGGTGATTCATTCTTACCATTGTGCCACTGTAGATTACCGTAGTGTGCCTCAACTATTGGGGCGCTTTCAGGTTGTCGTCGGGTCCGACTATCCCTTGGCTTTTTATTCGGATTCCCTACGAACGTGCATTCACGTCCCGTTCGATCACAAAGCTGGCATGGACGCGTCGGGTCAGGGATGTTGCAAAGAACCTTGCGGGCTCGGCATAGATCGCACGGTCTTTGAGATTTGGAGCGGTAACGTCTTGTGCCTGCGATTTGACGCGTATTCTCAAGTGCACTTGAAGGAGAATTCGACATCAGGTCGATGCGTTCCTCGAGGTGATCCATCGCTGATGATGGGAGGCTGATAAGAACAAGCCTGGGGCAATAGAGTCATCTAAGCGTCGGAACTCAACTAGCGGGGCTCACCGATATCCGGGCACGTGATCCACTAAACAAGTACCCAAGCTTCAGGCTAACGCCATGATAGCTTCAGCCAAGGCACTTGTAATTCGTTTTCCAGTCGTGAATAACAGAGAACAGTGAAATTTCCAAGTATCAGACAAATTGATACTATTTGACCTAGACACCGAGTCCCCTTATTCTTCGTTTTGATCAAAAACAATGAGACACTGTCACCATTTCTTCATTCCCAGAATCCTAACTATTATTTATGCAGTAGATCGATAACTGCACTACACATTCCACCGTAATACATTGCCATCCTAGTTGGGATCGCTACGTTTTGCACGTATCTTATCATACCGCAAAACTGCTCCAAGTAAAACACTCGCGCCAAGGGCACTTCATCAATGTTAGCAATATGTCAGCTACAGGGTAAGCGAACTCTTACCAATCTTCTGGCGAACAATATTCGGTAGGGTTATGGCTAATCCCCGACCTTGTTGGTGTAAAGATCATACTCGTGGGACATCGCCTGTTCGTATAGCAGCTATCATGACCCGCTCCGCTGATCATAGGTCTCCAAAGCTTACCCGCCGAGTTCTGCGGTAGTGTCGAGCAGACTTCAGCAGCGCTTTGCTCAACGACCGAAATACACTCCTTGTTGAACTGAACAGCGGGACTGTCGACCAAAAGCTCTAAATCGACCTCACATCCCTTTTCGCTATCGTCTCGAGAGATGCGTAGAAACTCTGCTTCACACTCTTTTACCATGCTCGCCAAGATCTCATCCTTGACATGACGGAGGTCCAGAGTGAATCTGACTGTATGGGCCATGGTATTGACGGTACCAGGGTCTGTGGTGAAGATACCGGTGGTAGCTAGACCGTCGTATTTCTTCGCGATAGTGTTGGCGGCGACAATCATTTTGGTGGCGCATAGGACGGGATCTTTGCGTGCGTATAGAGGTGTCGTGCCTGCGTGGCTATCTCGACCTTTGACGGTGATGTCGAACCACTTGAATGCTTGAACGCCTATTTCCAGCTGTTAGTCATCACATTTCAATGGTATAGGTGCCTTCTTACCGTGAACAACGCCGATCTTCAAACCCTCATCTTCTAGGATTGGGCCTTGCTCAATATGAAGTTCGAAATGGGCCGCAAATGGGTTCGATCGGTACGAAGCTGGGTGTTCTCCGCAGTAGCCTATCCGATCAAGCTCTTCCTTCATGGACTTGGGATTAGCTGCGAGAACCTCCTTGAGATCCCATGCCGTTTCGAGAGGGATGACATCAGCCCAAACGCCTGAAGATACAGCCATTTTGGGAAATCTAGCGCCCTCCTCACTAAAAAGAAGGTCAGTGATGCAGCTCGAGTGATGATGCCGAGAGATACTTACTTGGTCCAGTTCACTACTCCAATCGGGCCTTCTGTGTCATAGCCATGCTCATTTAAGGTTCGAAGAACCTCAAGACCAGAGATAACACCTAGAATACCATCATATCGACCGCCGGTAGGTTGTGTATCAAGATGAGAACCCATCATGACTGGAGGCAAATCGTTGTTCTTGCCTGGCCGAATAGCGAATAAATTCCCCATCTGATCGATCGAGGTCTTTAAACCAAGTGACTTCGCATAGCTTATGAACCAATCTCTCACTTGTTTATCGGAGTCGTCGAGGCTCAGGCGAGCCATGCCTGTTTCGGTGGGAGCTCTAGAACATACAGCTTAGTATTTGTACACAGGGTGGTTTCTCGGATTATGACTTACTTTCCATATCGATGCGCAGCACCAAACTCACAGCTCTCATGAAGTGACTTTGCGAGACTGGCTTCGCTGATTTTGAAGGGAGGTAGGCTGAGAGAACCCATGATGATAGTTCGGAGTATTCTTGTCCAAGTCTCGGATATCCTCGGGGAGGTCAACAGAGTGGTTTAAGCTAGACCTGGTCGCTTTCGAATGCGTCTGTCTGATAAGAAGTTTGTTTCAATAGATTTAAACTCATCTAAATATGAATACGGCCCCCGCCAGTTAATCCTCCCCATGAACCCCCGTCGGTCGTGACTCGCCCTCGGTATTGACGATAACGATAACGGCCGAGTGACAATAGTGGGTCTATATCGCCCGTCGGCCGTCGGCGGAGACTATTCTCTTTTTGGTATCTCGTTACAAGGCGGAAATAACTTCTGCGATCGCCGACACCTGATGACATATTGTTTCTCAGTGCTGATTCGTTATAAACAAGGTTATCAAACGCGGGGTTGCATTCGGAGCATTAAGATTGAAAGTCGGACTATTATCGGAGCAATTCTTACAGTTGTTAATCGCAAAGGTAAAGAAGAGATCAGCTCAGACTGTCATGAGATAACTACACGTATAAATCTATATAAAAACTTCAGTTATCCAGAGAGCCCAGAGAGTAGATTCCTGAGGCATTGGTATCCTTATCATCACAGATGACGCTTATCTTGTCGGCTATCATGCAGTACCAACTTGCACTTGTGGGGAACCTTACTCCGCCGACGGCTTCACTGTAACTTGGCTATCAATTCAATGCGGGGGTGGATAAGCATAGCGTCGCCTAACTACGACCCACTGATAGCTCCGGCCAAGGTTGTCCTACCGGGTCTTTAAAAGACATGATCTGAACCTCCAATCCACCTCTCGTTGCCAGACAAATTAAATCCACATCTTTTTCATATCATCAAACTTTGTCAAATCTGGCGAAAATGGAAGCATCAGAGAAGTCAGACCTCAAGATGCCGCTCGATCAAGAGCTCGATCAGAATTCAGGCGAGATGAATGAGATCAACAGTGAAGTCGAAAGAAAAGTCTTGTCCAAGTTTGACAAGTTCGTTATGCCCCAGATGGCACTTTTGGTTCTTTTCGCGTACCTTGATCGAACAAACATAGGTAATTATCCACCGATTATCCACCCTGCCTTCATGATGAGTATGAGATAGCTAACTAAAATGTCTTCAAGGAAATGCTCGAGTGTTCGGCTTCGAAGAAGATACAGGCATGCATGGGACTCAATTCAATGATGTCTCAATGTACTTCTACATCTCCTACGTTATCTTCGAAATGCCATGGGTTCTCGCCGTCAAGAAATTCGGACCCGGTCGAGTCCTCGCCATTGCCATTATAAGCTGGAGTATCATCACCCTGGGAACTGGCTTTGTCCACAGCTACGGCCAAGTCATCACCTGTCGAGTTCTTCTAGGATTCTTCGAGGCTGGACTCTTCCCATCTCTCACGTTTGTTGTTTCCCAGATCTATCCAGCTGCATCGCAAGGAAAACGAGTTGCAGTTCTCTACGTCTCCATTGCGCTTTCAGGAGCACTTGGTGGACTGATTGCATATGGGATCCAGTCAATGGGTGCACGCCATGGCTTATCGGCTTGGAGATGGCTGTTCATCATTGAGGGTACCATCTCCCTTGTTATTGGAGCCGCGTGCTGGCTGAGTCTTCCCACCTCTCCCGAGACAGCGTGGTTTCTCTCGCCAGAAGAGAAGGCCACTATGGTACTTATCAAAGAACGTAACCATCCTTTTAAAGAAACCGAGGGATTCTCTTGGAAGCAAGTTGTCATGGCTCTCACGGATCCACTCGTTTGGCTTGCTTCCATCGCATTGTTTTGCGCCTCGATTGCTCTTTTCGGTTTTGGCACATTCCTACCTACTCTTCTGAAGGGCCTTGAGTGAGTGCAATGTAGTTGCGTCAAGATTCTGCTAACAAGTCATGCAGTTACACTTCTCTACAAGCCAACTATCTTAGTATCCCCGTCTACGTTCTAGCATCCATCTTTACTGCTGCAACGACATACGTCTCTGATCGACTCAACCGCCGAGCCATTTGTCTCATCCACTCTCCCCTCTTGGTCATGACTGGATACGCCATTGTTGTCGCTACAGGACACAAAGCTGTCGGCTTCTTCGCAATGTTCCTCGTTGGTGGCGGTGTTTATTCATTCAACACTGTTTTGGTAACGTACGTGATGAGTAACAAGATCCGACAATGGAACTGTATGCTAATACTAGTAGTTGGATCTCGAACAACGTGCAGCCCGACTACAAGCGCTCTGTTGCCATTTCTCTGCTCATATCACTTGGAAACGCTTCTGGAATGGCAGCCTCACAGCTCTACCCAATCAAGGATGCTCCTCGTTATGTCATGGGTAACGCCATTTCGCTCGGAGGAGAAGCAGTTGCCCTGTTTTGCATCGGGCTTATTTATGCGCTGCTGAAGTATCGAATGCGACAGAAGGAGAAGTTGATAGCATCGGGTCAGGACAGCAACGGCAAGGAGGGAGATCGCAGCCTCGAGTTCAAATATGTATTTTAAGATGCCCGCGGCACGTAATTGTAAGGCCCAGGTCCGTGAGACAGTCACTGCCGTGTTGGAATGTTACCCAATTGATGTAAAACTTGTTCATTTTATTGAACGAAATGGAAGTCAAGAATTGAAAGCTTTCTCAGCCTGGCCTTAAACCCACGTTTTTGGTAGGCCATATAAGAACATGTTTCTCAGAATGTAATGCACTATCAACACTATCATACCACTTCCCTAACCTCAGTCGCAGGCTCATCCTTCGAATCCCTTCCAAAGGCTTCCTCTGCCGTCCGCGTCTTGAGAGAACCAAGCTTTCTCAGCGGCTGCCCACTTGCAAACAGCTGATCCACCTCTTCCAAGCTTCGTCCCTTGAGCTCAGGAATGAAGAAATACGCAACAACAACCATGGCGACACAAATACTGCCGTATATGAATCCGACCTTTGCGCCGAGTGCTGCGTAAGGCTTGTGGAGAAGATAGGGAAGCGTGAAGGATACTACAAAGGTAGTCAAAACAGATATAACCGAGGCGATAAGGTTGGTCTTCTCCTTAATGTAGCTGGATGCGACTTCGGAGAGAACTACGTAAGAAACAGGGGCCCAAGAGAGGGAGTAGGCGGCAGTAAAGAGCATGAAAAAGGCAACCTAGGCAGTGTTAGTCATATCCATAGTCTCAGTATATCGAAATACTTACGAGAGCGTTCTTCTGTGTCTCGTTGGGATTCGAGAGAGTCCCGACGGAACCCACGATAAAGAGGGATATGGCCATACCAGTGCCTCCAGTAAGCAGCAGCACTCTCCTACCGATCATATCGACAGTGAACCAAGTAACAAGCAGGCAAGCAAGTCCAGCAAGAGAGTTGATAACAGAAAACAGAAAGCTTCTGTGCCCGAAGCCTTGAGAGATGTAGAAAATGACAGAGTACTGCGAGGCAAAAGCCTGACCGGTAATTTGCTGTCCGAACATGGCGACGATAGCGACGATAGTACGCCATCTGTTCTTGGCATCGAAAACCTCAACCCATTTACCCTTGTGATCGGTCGAGTGGGCATGTTGAATGGCTTGAATCTCCAAGTCAATTTCTTGTTCGGACTTGTCCTTTCGTATTCGGCGGAGGGCTTTAGTAGCTTCTCCTACGCGGTCTTTGGCCAAAAGCCTACCGTTCATCGTTAGCAGGACACACATTGTCATATTAAATGGGAGATACATACCATCGAGGGCTTTCAGGGACCCAGAACCATAGAACCAGCAGGAAAATAGGAGCAAAGAATTGTAACGCAACTGGAATGATCCAAGCAGCATTGGTCTCCATTGAGCTGGTGCCCCAGGTGACAAGAGAAGCCACGAGAGAGCCAACTAGAATCATGAGTTGGAGTGATGAGGTTATCATGCCACGCAGAGCCTTGGGAGCTGTCTCAGCTTGGTAGATGGGGACGACGACGATGGTCATGCCTGTCATGGAAAAGGAGATGAAACGGCCGATGGTGAACTGAGCAGCTGTAGTCGCGGTAGTCTGAAGGAGAACACCGCTGATGACAGTCAGCCAACCAATAAGAACAGGATAAGAAAAGCCAGTACTCACACAAAAGAAGCCATGATGAGACACATGATAGCGACCTTTCTGCCCCATCGCTCGGCAATGACACCACAAATCACAACACCCAAGGCCTTTCCGATGAATGGAACAGAGGTCATGACGGAAGATAACCATGGCTGAAGGGCACAACGTCCTGTTTCCTTGTCGCATACGCCAAATTGACGACCGAACGATTGCATTCCTTGGACGGATCCAAAGTTACCAACATCATAACCGAAGTTGAACAAGCAGAAGCACATGTATCTGTGAAGAATGGTTGGTAAGTATTGTCATGGGTGGAATAAATGTTCTTACATTAATAGGAAAAGCATGGTCGCGTTCATCTCGCTGAAGCGACCGCTTTTGGCGGTGGTGATGATATTGCCGGCCATGTTGTTGAAGGCTTTCAACACAGCAACTAGAAGAAGAAGTGCTCACAGACCAGAATGGACGAGACTGGCTGGGTATAATAAAAGAGGAAGAATGGCAAGGTAGACCCGTTAAGTCTTTATACAAACCCCTGTTTAAGTCCCAACAAACAGACGAGAGCGAGATAGGCATTCAATAACACCATACTACCCCAGCAGCACGCAGCTTCGTGATTGGTAAATATCCAGGGTACCATAGCCTCCGTCGGCAGCGAGACCCGACGCTAAATCGTCTCAATCATGAAGGCGGCTCCGAGAGCCACGGCTCGTTGTGAGGGGAATGAGGGGGTCGAACCACGCGAGGTACCTTGGGCGATGGCAAAGGGGGTTTGTTTGAGGCGTTGGAACCTATCATTATTCATTAGTTTCTATTTATTCTGATAAGCACTTGTCTTTCATGTCCCTATTCACAACCTGGTCAACAGTCAACAATGGGCTCCCAACAACCTACACGACCAAATTTCCTAGTCATTGTCGCAGATGATCTCGGCTTCAGCGACTGCGGCTGCTACGGCTCTGAAATCTCAACACCAAACATTGATCGCCTGGCCTCACAAGCTGGAGGTATCCGCTTCACAGAATTCCACGTCGCTGCAGCATGTAGTCCAACGAGATCCATGCTCATGACGGGCACAGATCACCATATCGCTGGTCTAGGCCAACTTCAAGAGCTTACGAGAAACTCGCCTGCTCATAGAGGAAAACCTGGTCATGAAGGTTATCTTAACGAGAGAGTCGTTGCACTTCCGGAATTGCTGAGGGATGGAGGCTATTTGACATTGATGAGTGGCAAGTGGCATCTTGGTCTCAAGCCAGAGCATCATCCAAACAAGAGGGGTTTCAACAAGAGTTTTTCTCTACTGCCTGGATGTGCAAATCATTATGGTAAGTAAATCAACCGTCTACAAGCCAAATGCACTTCTAACATGACAAGCGTACGAGCCAGAGTATCAAGACCCCAAGTCAGAGCCAGGCAAGTTCTTCGAAACAGCCACACGAGCCCTCCACGCCGAAAACGGAAAATTCCTCGCCGAGAGCGAACTTGGCCCTGACTGGTACTCATCCGATGGCTACACCAATAAACTTCTAAGCTACCTCTCCGACCGAACAGACGAGGAGCGCCAGCAGCCTTTCTTCGCATACCTCCCCTTTTCAGCACCGCACTGGCCGCTCCAAGCTCCCAAGGAGACGTGCGACAAGTATCGTGGCTTCTATAATGACGGGCCTGAGGCTCTTCGTCAGAAGCGGCTACGGAGACTCAAAGATCTTGGTTTGATCGATAAATCGGTTGTGCCCCATCCGGTGACAACCATGCCTGGTGAACCTGCCGAGTGGGATCAGCTTGATGACGAAACTAGAGCTGCGAGCGCACGAGCTATGGAGGTTTATGCTGGCATGGTTGATTGTATGGATTGGAACATTGGTCGGGTGATTGAATATCTCAAGGATAAGAATGAGTATGACAACACGGTCATTTTGTTTATGAGTGACAACGGCGCCGAAGGAGCAAGCTATGAAGCATACCCGCTTGTCGCAACCACCATCATGGACCACGTGAACAAGTACTACGACAACAGCTTGGAGAATATCGGCCGTGGGAATTCTTTCGTCTGGTACGGCGCAAGATGGGCTCAGTCTGCAACAGCACCTTCGAGGCTATACAAGATGTTTTCCACAGAGGGTGGATGTCGAGTGCCTCTTGTGATGAAACCTACAGCAGAGGCCGCATCCAACGTTGACGCTAGTATCGTGACAGATGCATTCTGCACGGTTATGGATATAGTCCCCACTATCCTGGAATACGCTGGTCTAAGCCATCCTGATACCTACGCCGGACGGCCAGTCATGCCCCTTCGCGGCAAGAGTTGGAAACCCTTCCTTAGTCAGCTAGACAAGCTATCGCGATCTTCACCTATCCACGACAAAGATTACGTTGCAGGCTTTGAGGTGGCAGGCTCAGGTGCCCTTCGTCGCGGAGATTGGAAGATTACCTACGTCCCAAAACCAAAGGGTCCTCAGCGATGGGAGTTATTCAACATCAAGAACGATCCTGGCGAGACGAACGATCTGGCAGAGGCTCAGCCTGAGCTAATGGCGGAGATGCTCAGGCTGTGGGAGGAGTACAAGGCTGAGGTTGGCGTGGTGGGACTGGCGGGTGAGTTCCCGGGTTTGGCTGGTAGGCAGGGGGCCCAGGAGCGTACAATCCAGGATGAGATGGAGGATCCCTATTCTTGGATCAAGTATATCAAGAGGCCTGAGATTACACCTAAGGAGTTGATAGATGTAGTCCCAGTCTAGGTAGTTGCATAGACATAACTCTATTTTACATGAACGCATTGGATTGGAACGGTCGAGTTCAATGTAGACAGACATAACTATGCCTTATTAAGTTATTATGCACCAAAGTCCATATCCTGCTGCTGAAAAAGCCAATCTGGCAAGGAGAACAAATCCCAGGTAATTTCGTTAGACATATTTCCTGCAACCTGTGTGTAATCTCCCATGGGGATAACCTGAGTGCCAGCCATGACAGGCAAATTCAGAGGCTGGGCTACTTGCTGGTTCCAATGTCTCGCAACCGGCGCATCATGCGTTAAGTTCTGTGACGAGCCAACAAGTGAGCCAGCTGCACTTTTACGTCTATGGCCGTTTCGATTTGCATCGTCGTATGCGCGTCGGAAAGGGGCCAGATCGGAGAGGTAAAAGGCTTCGGGAGGACCGCTGACTTCTACTGCTTCTCCTTCTGGACATCTATACGGTGCGAAAGGTCAGTGATTAATGCTAATAGCTCCTTGGGGTTGACGTACGAGGACGGAACGATACAGTCACTGTTGGCAATATCGTGGAATCCGAATCGGTGAAGAAGACGCGTCAAGGCGCTACACTAAAGAATGTCAATATCAAAGCCACCACATGAATAGTGGGATTTCCTACCGCTCGTGCCTGAATAAGCGCACAAGTTTGATCGCTCAGCACCTCCATATTAAACTTGATATCCTCTCTGAGCCGTAGCCGTGTATCAGCATCATTCTCACCCATTGAAGCAGCATACACAATCATGATCTTTGTCGCTTCATAAGCCGCCATACGAGTCGTGCAATCCGCAAACACAGGACTCAGATGCCGAGCCATCATGCCGAGAATCTTGGTTATCTGCTCGGCATGGTGTCGACAGATATCCTGGCACTGCAACAGGAATGACTGAGGGACAAGACGGAATGCTGCAGCGAGGGGAAAGTCGAACCCGGGAACAGAGATTCGTGTTAGATCGCAGATGAGGGTGTGATAGCCGAGGTGAAGATAGAAGAGAGGTTCTAAGGTGTTTAGCTCCTTGTGTACGTAGATGCTGAATTCTGTGAGTTGGAGTTGTGTTGAGATGCTACTGCTCCAGGCTTCCAATGCATGGAGCGTCTGCAGGAAAGGAGATTGAGCATCTGAAATATCGACACCATCAGGGCTTGTTCGAATAAGTCTAGGCGGGTAGGTTAGCCGAAGCGTTGCTCATGAGAGAAAGATGGCTCTCACCGGAGGACCCGAGTTCTCATGCACATCAAGTGAACGAGATTAGAACGCAAGTTATACCTCTGCAGATCCTCACTCGATGGAAACATGTCAAAGCACCGGGGTAGGAACAGCGGCCTCTCGGGAGTAGGAGATTGAGAAAGAAAACTTTGGTCCGAATTCGGAAGAGGGATCTGAGGCGTCTCGTCCCTCCATCTTAGATTCCCATTAACACCACTGCCGACAATGCTGTCGAGGATAAAACATGACCATAGAACCCTTTTACGAGCCTCGATCATGATACTATCCTGCGCATTCTTTTCAGCGTTGTTAGGCTGGGACGGACGATCGAGAGCGAGGAGTCTAGCGGCACTGTGGCAGCATCCGCAGAGCATGAAGGCTAGAGCGTCTTGACCGGTTTGGAGCGCGAATTCACAGAGGAGGACCAGAGTCTTTGCACTATTAGAGTCGTGCAATGACTGACCTTTTGAGGGGCTTGTAGGCTCACCATGGCTGTCATGAGTGTTGGTTTGCATATTTCCTTCATCACGAGAGCTTGTGATTCTTCTGCCCATAAACGTCCTAGAACATTAGGGTTATCACCTTGGATAGTGGCCTTTGAGCTGTTTTCAAGCTCTCGGATGCTGGCATGGTGTCAATTAGTTCACCAAATTCATCTGTTGCGTCGCAGTGTATAGAACAAACCGGAGTCCGTGGGCGCATATGGCGTAGAGAATGGCCTCGCCATAGTCTTCAACCAAGGTGCCTTTGTCGAGCGCATGATTGAACGAAGGTTTGTGAAGAAAGCCCAGGCATCTAAGAGTGGCCACTCTGTTAAAATACAGGCCTGTCAATGTTTTCAGAACTTGAGTATCCCTAGGAAGAGACTTGTCCTGTATTCTAGATTGCGTCAGTACTAAGATTTACTTTAATTGAAATAGATCAGTACCGGGCGGTTGGGTCTAGTGGGGACATTGATGCTTGGGCCTCAAGGCCCGCACTTGGAGAGCTATCAGCCAGGTCAGACCGCGGCTCATTGTTCCGAGGACTCTCTAGAGAAGCACTCGACTGGGTAGCAATACTGCCTTTCTGTCTGTGCCTCTGGGGATAGCGACAAGCCAGACTCCGCTGAAGACATCTTGAGCAAGTCGGCCGAGCCTTGTCACAACGACCCTTCGCTCTCCGACAAGCCTCACACGAACCAACACGTCGCTTCTCAACACCTGAGGCATGGTAAATAGTCTCTAGAGTGCCAGCATCGAGCCTCTTGTGCGCTTCAGAACTATTTGGATTTGTGTTATACCCGGGGCAATCAACGCCTAGGGTCTCGCAGTTCTGACAGCCCGGAAAGGCCCCGTCGCATTTGACCTATAGTGTTGGCACGGAGTCATGTCATGTGAGCGTTGGATGCTGTGGACGAACCTTGCGAGAGCGACAGACGAGACAAGAGGCCCCTATTGACAAATCATTTCGATTAGCTGAATTGATGCTGTATTCTGATAGCCATGCATGGCGAGAGCCGACATCGCTTCCGAGGTCCGAAAACCCTGTTATGGGGAGGTTGGGTACTCACCTCGAGCTGAAGAAGGCTGTGCCATGACAGAGTTTTGCTATGTACGGCACATATCACATTAAATGGTCCGTCGGTACTGAAGCCAGCCGAGTAAAAAGACGAGGTATAAAGGAAGAGTACAGTTTTCAAGTCAGGAACGCCAAAGCTAGCCCACGACAAGTCGGAGACTACCCACCTACCCCGCATTCTCTTTCTAACCCAACACCTTCTAGTGAAATGACTGTCTCCAGGCGAGAGTCCCAAGTGCAAGGAACGGCTCCGAATGGCGCCACTAGTGCAAACTATGTAGCGATCTGCATGTCTCATGCAAGATTTGGTTCAACATCCCCCAGATATTCATCGCTGTCCAAAACGCTCTGTGAAGAGTTCCATGGACCATGTTTCTCTCTGACACGAAGCTAGGCTGTGTACCCATATATCTACCCCATACCGGACCCAGAATTGGGCGGGTACATAACACTCTTCGACATCTTTGCCAGAGGTTGCGTGCTCTGGGCTGTATATAACGCGATATATTTGCCGCAGTAGAGCCAGTCACTAACCAACTGGCAATCCAAATTCGGTATACTCTTCACTATATTGATTAGATCTATCCTAGCTGCTACGGCATGTTTCCACACAGCTGCCAACGCCAGCACAAGGTCAAGCAAGCCCAACATCATTGTCCTTCTCACAGATGACCAAGATATCCCTCTAGGTTCCTTGGACCACCAGGGGGTGTTGCAGCGCGAGCTTGTATAGCATGGTGTTAGTTTTAATAACCATCATGTCACCACTGCTGTTTGCTGTCCTAGCCGTGCAACGCTTTTGAAGGGACAATTGGCTCATAATACTAACATCACACACGTCCGCTCTCCTGGGTAGGTTCGCCTTTTACCTTTTGAGACTGATACGCCAATGCTGATTAGTTTAATAGAGGTGACTATGAGAACTGGATTCTTGCTAAACAAGATGAAGAGTACATGCCACAGTTAATGAAGAAGGCTGGCTATCGTACTGAGTGTAGGTTACCGACTGCATTCTCCTTTATAATCAAGGATCTTAGTTAACTTTGTATTTTCAAGACATTGGCAAGTTCTTGGACGGGTATTCCCTGTTCAGTTATGACGTCCCTCCCCAAGGCTGGGATCATATTGACGGATTGGTAACTCTTATTCGATCCTTTTACCTCACAAATCACAATAGATTAATTACCTCCAAGATAGACCCTTATAACGCAGCATTCAACACTGTCGTCATGTCCAAAAATGGAGATGTACCCATGCACTACCCAGGCTACCATCAATCCGACGTAATCCGAGCCAAAACGTAAGACAGAAAGAACCCTTGACAAGTCATCCTTGAAGCTCACGTATCCAGACTCGATCGTCTCGAGTATCTCACCAGCCAACAGGACCCATGGCTGCTCTTCCTCGCGTCTACAGCACTGCACGTGGACAACGGGAAGAAATATGTCGAGCCTCTTATGCGTTACTGGGATGACTCTGCTGATGTGAAGGCTCCTCGGCAACCTCACTGGAATGCTAGCCAAGACATTCAGGATCAAAGGTCGTACTGGATCAAAGACCTGCCATTGATGAACCAGACGCAGATTGAGTGGGCTGATATGAGCTATCGGTCTTGTAGCTGCTGCCGTGTGGGATGTCGGTACCCCTGATGATCATTGGGATGTTGGTGTCCTCGAGGTAAGAAAGGCCCTTTCCGCCGATTTGTCGGCGTTGGCCCATATGAAGGCCATTGTCGGTGGTGTAAACAACTAGGAAATTCGTCAAATATCTGTTATGTACTGGTCACGAGACAGGATACTTACGGTAAGTGTTTTCCAGCTCACCCTTCTTCTCAAGAAGCCCAAAAATGTCCTGAACCATCTCGTCGACTCCAAGCAGCGACTGAAGTCGTGATCGATACTGCCAATCCACGTAGTCAATCTGCTCTCCAGTCAGGGACTTGCGCTCCTTCAAACAGGCTTCATCGACTGCCACTTATCCTCTGAGTTGAAATTAAATGTTCTAGGCACCGTAGCGTTATTGAAGGGTTACATGTGGCGTGCACAGGGGATGGATGGGCCGTCATTTAAAGTGTGAGGAGCAGCGGGAGCGATTTGGATGTAGAAGGGCTTGTCTGATGATGTGAGTCTTTCTAGGCGTAAGAGGCTAAAGATGCGCGTTAGCAGAGAAGGCCTTTGAATACAGAGCATGCTTACGATTTAGCTTTGATGACATCGGTTTGATGATAGCCGTTGTAGAACATCGGTCGCTTGCCGTTTTGACACATGACGACGTTGTTGTATGTGTACATATAGGGATATACCTGCTAGAGTTAGGGAGAGGGCTTCTCATATGTTGCTAGAACGACTTACCAAGACATCAGTGTGGTCCCAGCCTTTGGGTTGGGGCGAGTAGGTGACCAAGTTAATACCGTTCATAAACTTTCCAATATCTTGAACAAAGTTAAAAGAATGCCTCCAAAGCTTTTCCCGGAATGCAGCTTACATTCAGTCCTATAACCCGCGTCTTTAAGCCAATGCAGTAGATAATATAGATCCTGCTCAGAATAGACAAATTTCTCGTATGCCTCTCTAATTTAGTGTTAGAACAACTCTTGAGCTTCTTGTAGTGACATATCCTGGTGGTCCAACATGTGTAAGGTTGCTGTTGTGAGAAACCTGGCCTCTCAGGAAAGAAGTACGACTAGGACAGCACTGAGTAACCGTAGTAAAGTGGTTCTCAAGAGTGATGCCCTCGGCTGAAAGTACATTTCTAACAAAAGGCTGGCCTTGTGATGATCCGAGACGGGCATCTTGGTTATCACTCATGATAACGACAATGTTGGGTTTCCTTGCTTTGGCCGCGGCCGTAGGCATGGTGAAGGCTGCCAAAACTCCAACAAGGAGTTTCTCCGTTGCCATATGATCTTGAATAAAACAGTTTGTTAGCGAAATTGGGGAGATAGAAGGTCTCACGAGTGAGTTGGCGAATCCTATTAGCCTCGGCTCTCATTCCCGGTCCCCTGCATAAGTGAATGTTGTATGGAGAACTGCGGCGTAGAGATGAGATCTACATCGGCTCTAAGATTTGAGTCCGGGTCCGTTAACGAATTGTGGCAGAGTGGAGACAGCTACCCTGAGTAAAATCAGCGATATGTCGATCCGTAACAAATAACAGCTACTAGAAGCCCATAAAGACAGTGCAGTATACTGCAGACAGAAAAATCTTGTTTCTCTAGATATCTACGCCAGTCACTATGTTTGTGAGTTTAGAGCAAGTTGATAAGCGACTGTCGCTAAAATGCTTGTCTATACACGGCTTTCCCGACAGGGAGAGAATGATATTCTTTCAGCGCCTTCCTGACCATGCTCATATCTGAGCATTCGTCAAGCCCTCTTGAACGAGTTAAACCTGAGGAAAAGACGCAACGCCGGCTACATCTACTCAATCAAAGCCCAAAGTCTCTTCGACGTAGCTCCTCTCTGAGGCGGTGGCCTCTCCGCAGCAAGGACCTCATCCATTCCCTCATACATATCGACATCTTCGGGATTTCTGACCCATGTATCACTCTTGTGGCAGAGTCGATGGACGAAATAGATTAGTAGAAATGCAGGAATGCCAATGTATGCCGTAAGGAACGTTCCCACAGACCATTCTGAAGGGAAGAAGACAGTGAACCCGTTGATGAAAAGTAAGATAATGGAACCGACGGTACTGAACCATATGCCATAAGGCTGAAGCCGAGAGCGATAAGGTGACTCCAGCTTGTGATGGGCCATTGCTTTTCGATACCTGGCGTAGATAATACCGCAACAAATCCAGCTAATATAGCCAGAAGTATTGGTAATATTGATCAACCAGTTAAAGACTGTTAAACTCGTACTCGACAGACTGAGATAAGCAAGTACACCCAAGCAAGCAGTAATGCCAACCGAGTAATATGGGAGACCGTAACTGTTGCACCTCTTGAAAATCGCAGGAGCGTTGCCTGCCTTCGCTAGAGAGTAGAGATTTCGAGAAGCGGAATATAAGAAGGCATTTCCGGCAGTAATAGCTGACAAAAGGATCGCCGCATTGACAATGCTATCTAGTACAGGGATACCTGAGTTTCGAATGGCGATGACAAAGGGGGAGCTGGCTGTACCAGACGCAGTAAGAGCAGGGTCGTTTGAGGCACAGATAACCCCAATGCCTAGAACGCTGGGCATAAAAAGGATGATAAGGCGCCACACATAACGTCGAGATGCCCGGGGTAGGTTGTAGCGCGGAGACTGCATCTCTCCAGCGGTAACGATTAGTTGCTCTGGTGCCAAGACGAAAGCAAATGATGCCAGAACAAAGGATTGAAGCAGCGCGACCAAGCGTCCGGCATCTCCGCTTTTGATGATATAGGTGTTGGCAGGGCCAGGGTTCTTCCAGTATCTGAAATAGAGGGCATCATGGTCCGGGCCTCCTCCAAAGAAAAGGATAATTGATAAGAATATCAGACCAAGGATAAGCAAAATCTTCATTCCCGCACTCCAGAATTCACATTCGCCAAAAACGCGAACCGGGAAGAAATTAAGGATGACGATAACCACGTAGATAACAGAAATCCAGACTGCAGGGCTTATAGTAGGCCCCCAAAAGTCGATAAGAAGCGTGGAAGCTACCAACTCATATGGAATCAAGATACCGATGGAGTACCAATAAAGATAGCCCATGGCAAAGCCCATACTCCGAGACACATACTTGTGACCGTAGTAAGCCATAGTGCCTCCTGGTACTGGGAGGTATGTCGCAACCTCGGCAATTCCAGTGACGACACAATAGACAAGAATGGATAAAATACCATAGGAGATCAACAAGAAGAGAGGTCCGCCTACGCGAAGCACTTGAGCAGTTCCCAGAAACAGTGAAGTGCCAATAGCACCTCCAATGGCTATCATCTGGGAATGACGAGGTTTGAAACCTCTTTGTGTATCTTCATTCTGCTCAGGCGCCGATATGCCATTGTGGATGGTTTCAGTTTCGGCGAGTTGGCTTTCAAGCTTTTCAGGCTTGTTGTCCCGGGGTTCAAAGGTTCTGGGAGTAGAGTGGGAAAAAATGTTTTCTTCCATTATGGCGGATAAGTATGAAAGGCCAGGATGCGTTTGAATAAAGAATTAGAAGAAGATACTGTTGGTCTGAGTTACGTTGAGTAGGGGAAGGACTCCATTTTATCCTCTGGCATGATATCCCAGCTTATCATGTTTGAGCGTGACCAAGCTCCAGGCCACTTTAAAAGACAGGCCAATGCGTTGCCTCCAAGTCTAGTCTTTCCGCCCAAGATTAGTCCTCGCCCACACCAAGATGATGACAAAACTAGCGAACATGGCGCTGGGTGAGACCCAGGCTACCAGGGCTTACAGTACAGTGCAAACGCGGGGAAAAGAAGGTGGCGCTAGTGAAACATTCGCTACGACACCCAAAAGATAAACTTTGCACTATCTCATCGCTCTCGGGATTTATGACGCCGCTAGCAAAGCCCACGGCGCCAACGGCGGCATCACTTTCTGAGGGGACATGGGATCGTGGCGACTTCGGAGGTTGACCATGCAGGACCTTAATTAGTGTTTTCTTGCCTTGACACAAGATAAGGAGATATATCTTGTGATGCAGGCACCTAAACGTTCTGACTTGACACGACATGACATCCTCAGATAGCAGCAACCCTGAGCATACATCGCCCAACATGGCTCACCCCTTTGTGTCCAACTCCCACATCCTCCATCGCGCTATGGCACGACGGCCTGAGAAAGTCATCTCAGCTTCAGGCGTCTCGCTTTTCCTTGAATCCGGCCAAAAGGTCCTGGATGCCTCAGCCGGACCAGCTGTCTCGTGTCTTGGCTTTGGACGGCGAGAGGTCACAGAGGCCATCTCCAACCAGGTCAATCGGCTAGCATACCTGTACTCTGGCGCGCGCTTCACATGCGACGTTACTGAAGAGCTCGCCTCAATGCTTCTACAGGGGCAGCCCGGTGGTCTGTCCAAGGCCATCTTTGTCAACTCTGGCAGCGAGGCAACGGATGCCGCTATCAAGCTGGCAACCCAGTACTGGCATGAACGAGGTATGCCGCAGAAGCACCATTTTATTGCACGGAAGCAGAGTTATCATGGCAACACGGTAGGAGCGCTCTGCGTTTCTGGGCATGACTCGCGGCGTGCTATGTACCGCCACTGGCTGTCACACAATGTCAGCTTCGTGGACCCTTGCTTTGCTTACCGCCTCAAGGGTAATGATGAGACCGATGAGGCCTACGTCAAACGGCTGGCAGATCAGCTAGAAGCTGAAATACTTCGAGTGGGCCCTGGAAATGTGTCGGCCTTTATTGCCGAGACTGTCAGCGGGACAACCTTGGGCTGCCTAGCTGCTGTGCCAGGGTACTTCCAAGCCGTGCGTGAGATTTGCGACAAGTATGATGTCTTGCTCATCTTGGACGAGGTATGTTGTGTTGTTGCAGCCCCTTTTTCTTTCAATACCTTCAGTCAGCTAACGGCAGTTATATCAAGATCATGTGTGGAATGGGCAAAACAGGTACCATGCATGCATGGGAACAAGAGGGAATCTCTGGCCCAGACATCCAGACCATCGGCAAGGCACTAGGTGGGGGGTTCATCCCCCTGTCTGGTGTACTTCTCCGAGGCAAGATTTTTGAAGCGCTGGCTGATGGGTCAGGAGGCTTAGCCCATGGCCATACATTCCAGGTACGTTTGCCGTGATGCAGCTCTAAAGGGTCAGTGGACTGATAGCCTGGATCAATAGGCACATCCAGTGGCTTGCGCCGCTGCACTCGAGGTGCAACGCATCATTCGTGATGAAGACCTCTTGGGCAACGTGGCGCGAATGGGTCGAGCCCTTGAAGATCTCCTGAAAGCGCAGATTGGCCCATTGGACGTTGTTGGCGACATCCGAGGGCGCGGCCTGTTCTGGGCTGTTGAGTTTATCCAGGACAGGGGGAACAAGACCCCTTTCCCCCCCAGCCTACGGCTTTGCCACCAAATTGTGGATGAAGCACTTGACCTTGGCTTGAACATTTTGGGGAACCTGGGCGCAACTGGGGAAATTCACGTTGACCATATCATCATGTCCCCGCCGTATGTGGTGACGGGGCCTGAGCTGCAGCAAATGGTGGGGATTCTCCGAGAGGCTATTACGAGGGTGGTTTCTCGAGTTTGCCATGACGACGCGGCACGGCTGTGATGTCAACCGGAGGGTTAGACAGGTAGACATGATTAGTGAATACTGAGTAGCAGTACGAATAGAGTCTCCGTTATTATTACCAACCGACTGCTGCTATTGCCCATGTATCTCCTCGAGTGAAACCATGTTGGTGTGAGATCTATGGCAGCCAATGGGGTTAGAAGTAATCAATCAAGCCCTTGATTCACGACTTTAGCTCCAACCTTGAATTGCGATTGTCCACTCGTATCCGAACATAGTATTAATTCCTGAGTGACATATCTAAGAGTTGCCCCGCACCGCATTCCCATCGGACGGACCCACCCCGCCAATAGCGCCGTGCATAAATGAAATAGCCTGCTACTCTCTCCCTCTTTCATGGTTTTTTCATGACCTCGCTCAATTTTTCTGCTCTTCTGTCCGCCCATAACGCCGTGATAAGGAGCTTCGACCAACGTGCGCGAGTAGAGGTCTGTTTGAGTTGAGGGTTCCATGACGACGGCTATAATGGAGACTTCTAGTGGGCCATCTCAGGTCCAAACGGCCCCGAAGTCGGCCAAGAGGAATGGCTACACCCGACAGAAACGTGGTTGTCTGACATGTCGTCAAAGGTATGACTGACTCCTCATCTTGCCAGCGGCCTTGTGCTCATTGGACTGCAGGAAAAAGAAGTGTGATCAGGTCTACCCTGTGTGTAGCCATTGCCTGCGACTTAACCTTGTTTGCAGGCGTGAAGCACCTCGCGCAGTATCTCCATCTCCTGCCGCCTCCGATGAGCCGATCATCACCGATTCCAAGCCTTTCGGGCCACCGGATATCGATAAACGGACCCAGCGTATCACACAGTTATGTCAGCCTTTGGGTTTGTCACTTTCGGAAATTGGGGGCGGAGATGCCGAGAGCCTTGTTGGGAGCAGGCGAGCTATGTTGCGCTATTACACGGTCACGCTGGCATTTCTGCTCACCACCAACTTGGAGAATAACTGTTTCTTATCTGGTACGTTCTCTGTAGCACCTTGAACAACAACTTCAGTAGCTTACCCCACACAGTTATCCTTCCCCTGGCCTTCGAATGCCCCCCACTGATGTATGCGGTATCTGCATGGGCATCATCTCATCTGGCATTACGTGATGATAGCTTCAAGCCCTTGTCGCTACGCCATCGTGGGTACGCTTTAGCCCGCCTCCGAGAATCCATGCGGCAGAGTGACCTCTCCACCGAGATGTGTCTTGCTGTTACAATGGTATTTTGTTCCATCGAGTCAATATCCGAGGCAACCGACAGCTGGTATTCTCACTTGACCGGTGCAGCTGCGGCGTTAGCGTATCCAGACAAACCAGCCGCGCCCGATCCGAAGCATACAGTTCAGAGTACGTTTGAGGGAAGATGGCTTCTCCGTAATTTTGCCTACCACGACGTCATGATGAGTGTATCGATGGATTGTCGTCCACTGATCCGAGGCTTTTACTGGGTATCTAAAGACGACTCGCTGGCTGATCCTTACTTTGGGTTTGCCTCACGTCTTCTGTTCCAGATTTCTGAGACGAGCATATTGAACGCAGAATTCGCCGAACGCCAAGAGGCAACAGATAATGACGTTGCAAATACGAATGTCGAATTGTTCACAAAATATTACGCTATAGAGGACGAGCTCCAGAACTGGGTTTGTCCTTCGGATGAGGATCAATCACCATTGGCCTTACTTGGAGAATCGTATCGAAACGCGGCGCTCATCCATCTGTACCGGACTCTGAGACGACATGCCAGTCGCCACTCCAACGCCCTGGAGACCAAGTTAAAGACATGTGTAGAGGCCATCTGCAAGCTGGGTCGAGAGGTATCCGAGGGATGTCTGGTGGAGTGTACATTGCTGTTTCCACTATTCATGGCTGGAGGGGAGGCTCAAGAGACATACCAGATTGAGACCATTCGGGAGAAGCTACTAGAAATGATTCGGTGGCGTAAGTTTCGTAATGTCGAGGCATGTCTTGATGTCTTGGATGAGGTCTGGAGGAGAAGAGCCGACGGTTCGCGCCGGAGTGACCAAGATAGGGTGGATTGGCTAGACGTAGTCAAGCGCCGGGGTTGGAAATTATCAATATCATAGCCCGAATACCGAACAACGCCGTTTGATGACTAGAGAATCCTTCGATTAGCCTTGCGAAATCTCGGTAGTATAAACTTTCGCGAGATCGAGCTGTATCGATCTCGTGGGCCACATACGCATTCTGTCGCCGACCTCGGGCCGCCGTTGGCGCCCAGCTACCCCAACTCGCTGAACATAGCTAGATCTGTAAAGCGCTCCTAAAGCAGCCGTTTTCGTACCTCGACGAATATAAGACTTCAATCCTCTAGAGAGAGACACATATTTTGTCAGGGCGCAAGGCATCAAAAAAAAAAAAAAGCATTCACCACATTCTTAGTCAATATCGCAGTCACACACTCTCCAAGATCCAAAATGACCACTACAACCCGGACCGTCGCCGGCGCTTCAGAAGCAACAAAGCCAGGAAGCATTCAAGTGCGCCCTGATCAGGCCGCAGTCCCATACCATGGCCCTCGTCTACCTGCCGTACCCGACGACCTTGTTGTCCCAGGCATCTTCGACCTTGAATGCGACGAGCGTCTCTGGGTCCCCCAAGCCCCAGACGTTTGGTTTCGACCACTCCTATTTTCCGTGTCTGGCGGTTACTTCGTTAATATCCTTCGCGTTCGAAGGTCCGGTATTCTTTCACGTCACCGACACGCGGGCTGCGTACATGCAACCGTCCTCAAGGGCCGCTGGCACTACCTCGAGCACGATTGGTGGGCTACTGAGGGCGGTTATGCGTACGAGCCTCCCGGCGATATTCATACTCTTGAGGTGCCTGAGGATGTGAAAGAGATGGTCACCATGTTCCATGTAACAGGCGCGTACATATACGTTGACCCTGATGGTAACCCTGTTGGTGTTGAGGATGTTTTCAGTAAACTGGCTAAGGCGCGGGAGCACTACGAGGCTGTTGGGCTTGGAGCGAGCTTTGCAAACCAATTTGTGAGATAGACATAGCAACTAGAGTGTCCAAAAAAGCCAGTATGAGGATATACCGTTATATTTGACGCAGTTATCACTATAATGTATATCTGAATCCTTCTCTACCCTCGCATAAATATTTCCCTTGATCAGCTTGTCGGTTATGATATCGAAGCATCAGCATAGTTAAAGCGGCAACTACAATGGCCGCAACGTTGATTGCCATGACAGCAACAAGTCCTGGGATGTAGTTAGGTGCATCTTGCTGGCCTATCGTAGTATTAGACGAGATATGAGGAAGAAAGCAGGAGATACTTACGGAATACCATGCTTGAGTAGATACCGCCAATACCGCTCATACTGATGAGGATGGCAGTAGATACCGCTCGACGGCCATCACCCACGATGTTGTTTGCCTGCCAGGCAAGTGTTGTCACAACTAGACCATTCGCACCGGCAACTCCGAGGAAAGTACCGACGTATCGTGGAGTTGGAGCGTTGAGAAATCCAGTCATGCAAAGCCCAATGATACCAATGAGACCCTGAAAGATGACGAATGGTCCTCTAAGTCTTGTCTTGTCAGCAAGCCACGAGATAGTCATGGCTTCCACGACCGCAAAGAGAGCTGGAGGAGTGCTCAGGATGAAAGACAGCTCAAGAGAATAACCAAGACCACCTCTCAAAATGATAGGGAGGAAGAACAAGAAAGCGTAGACTCCAACGGCACCAGCCATGTACATAAGTGAGTAGGCCCAGGGTTTCCAATCAGCAGCCGTATGGGCGAGAATCTTGGCGGTGACCTTTTCGCGCTCCTCCGGGCCACGATCCTCGGCGAGTCTTTCTTTGACGAATGCGCGTTCTTCGGGGGTGAGAAAGGTGTTTTTGTCGGAGTCGGGAAAGTCGACGATGATGAACCATGAGCCAATGCCGGCAACGACTGTAATTGCGCCCTCAACAATGAAGATCCAGCGCCATCTGTACCAGTTAGCAAGCGTTCTTATGATAGACTATCAACCCATGAATGCTCACCCTTTGTAGTAATGATGTTTGGAGATCTGAATCAGACCGTAGGCAAGGATATTGGCGAAAGCTGACAGCGCTGAAGCTGTTAGAAAGAAGCCCGCCATACGCTTCTGAACCTCATATCGCTTGTACCAAGAGGATACAAGATACACACAGCCTGATGAGAAGTCAGTATAGTACTTGAGGAAGGATAGGGAAAATGGTTGTCAATTACCTGGAAAGAAACCGGCTTCAAAAACGCCAAGAAGGGCTCTGCACACAGCGAGACCCGCCCAATTGTTGAGAAAGCCAATACCGAGGGACACCAAGCCCCACGCAACAGCCAGAAAGGCAAGCCAATTCGCAGCACCGAGTTTATGGATAAACGCGTTACTCGGAATCTCAAAGATGATGTAGCCAATAAAAAAGACCATCAGGGCAATAGACACGCGGTTTCCCTGTGCAAGACCTAGATCTTCATCCATTCCCGATATGCGAGCGACGGCAATGTTGGATCGGTCCACGAGGGCGATAGTGTAGAGACATCCTAGGATAGGTAAGAGTCGAGTATCGATTTTTCGAAGGACTCTCTTCTCGAATTTCGCATCGTGCGTGGATTGGACGTGGTCTTTGGTCTCGAGTTGTTCCAGTGCGTGTTTGTCTTCTTTAGACATGTCGATGTCGTGGGAAGTCATGGCAATTGCGATTGAAGAAGATGCGGGTGAGATGATCAGCCCATGCAGATATCGATTGCGGGGGAAATCTGGGGTAAGTTTTATACGTGAGTGACTTTGACTACAAATGCTGTCAATTGATGATCCTGTTTGCAACACGTGCATTCGTGTGAGGTAGAACAAAGGATGTGATGTGATGAACCATACCCGATGTCGGAGATGACCATCGGCTATGGACATCCCCGGATACATCTCCACCAACGCAATAACTCGGTTAAGCCATGTAGTTAGTCTAGCAGCCAAATTTTGCGGGGTTGAACTGGCATCCTTCTCTCCGGACCCGCCGATCCCCGGATTAAATCAAGCGGGGAAATGAAACATGCATTCCTGCCATGTCAGCAGCATAATCAGGTTCAATGGATCAAAACAGCCAACGACAAGGAGCCATAAGGGGAAGGCGGACACCCAACCATGGCCGGAAGAGAGGCACGGCGTGTGAGCGTTGTAATAGACGGAGAACAAAATGTGATGGATCAGTCACTGGAGTGCCTTGTTCGGCCTGTAGGAAGAGTAATAACCATGAGCAGTGCATCCTTATTCAATCCAGACGTCGAAGGTAGGCTGAAATCACGTTACAATAGCTCCATGCGGACTGACCCTTGTCGTGTAGAGGACCCGATGGACGATACACTTTTGTGCCCGATGCTCAATCGCATCCAAGTTCAGCCAGTCCCAACATCAATATGAACAACGATCACGACTTGGTTGATGCGGTCAACAACACATCTACACCACAAACAGACAGTAACGAGGCACGATCCAGCGTCGAAACTCTTAACAGGCCATCGTCTGATCACCATGCAAGTCCAACCGTGCAACCAAGCGTCGTCGGTGAAAGCTGGTATGCGTCTTATGTCATGAGAGGATATACTCCAGGCCATATCAGCGTTCATCGTCCAATTGGGGACTGCAGCGAGACTGTTCAAAGTGTATCTCGTGATGCATCAAGAGAGAGCGTATCGAGCAGGCCTCCTCTGCAAGTCCCTCGAGAGAAGGCTAACTTGTCCGACCTTCCACCGCCAGAGCTGGTAGATCGTCTCCTCAAAGTTTACTTCGAGAGGTTTCATGCTTTCTGCCCCATTATTGGGAAAAAGTACTTCTTCACATCCCTTGAAGACGGAACCATGTCTAGCACTCTGCTACGTAGCGTGCTATTCGTTGCATCTCTACACTGTGACCTGGAAGTTCTTCACCTCATGGGCCACAGCACTCGATGGGATGCGAATAGTACTCTTTACAATAAAGCGAGTGCCTCATTTGACGCTGATCGGGAATCTAGCCGAACGCATATGATCCTGTCATCCTACTTGCTCCACTACTGGTTCGGAAGTCCTACTGCGTATCGAGACTGTCATTGGTGGCTTGCTGCTGCCATTAGATCTGCCCAGTGTACTGGTTATCATAGAAGCACTAAGAATAGCAAGATGTCGCCAGAGGAAAGATCACGATGGAAACGTATCTGGTGGTGTCTTTATGTAAGTATTGGTTTGGTGGCAAAGAACGTTGACTAACTGCTGAGGTCCGCGATCGCCAAACCGCCATTTCAACAGGCACCCCAATGGTCATTCATGACGAAGACTACGATGTCGAGGAACTAGTTGAAGAAGACTTTCCAGAAGAAAGTTCAGAAACAGTCCAGTACATTATCGCGCAGGTCAAACTGAGCAAAACTGGTAAGAATTTAGTACCTCGAAGACGAATGACCACCTACTCATTCAATAGTTGCCCGGTTGTACTTCGCGCACTGCTCACCATCGCGACTTCCTTTATGCAGCGATGCATCTGTACGTCAACAAGCAATGGAAGATATACAAACGACATTGCAGTCCTGGTATAGTGCATCCGAGGCCTTGAGCTCATCGAACGGTAACCACCACCTTAGCCTGACTTTGAAGGTCTGCTATCAGTAAGTAGCTTGCGATGCCAACATCACCATCTCGCTGATCATCTAGTTATTACTTGATAAACCTCTCTCAAAGGCTGCAGAGACAGTGCAATGCGTCCAAAGAAGTCAAGTCTGTTCTTGATGCCGCCACGCAGGTCTTCAACCTCGTGGAGAACTCGCTGCTTTTTTGGTCACCGGAACATTTCCCCATGATATAGTAAGTTCTAATGAATGACTCCAAGATAAACCTCTGACTCAAATTTAGCGTGTCTGCCCTATTCTCCGCTATGATGGCTCTGGCAGTCGATGTCAAGGCGACTGCACCGAAAAGCGATCAGATATTTGTCAAGATCCGCCCTGGCTTACTTGCTCTTAAACAATTTGAGCCGGTCTACATTCTGGCTCGGTGGATCAAGAACTTCTTCATGGATATCTTGAACCGCTCTGAGCCTTCTGGGGTGGGTGAAGTGCAGAGACCGGTACCGAGCTCAACGGAAGAGGGCGGATCTGTCGATAACTCAAACCTGGAATACGCAAATACTTCCCATCAGACGACCAATGACTCGACAGTTATTGCGTCAGCAGATCAAGCTGCGTATTCAACATCGGGCCTTGGAGTTGAAGACACAAACTTCATGTTTGACGAGCATTCTGGGAATGGATATCCCCATATTGAAGGAAGTGGATTCTGGCCCATGTACTTGGCGAATGGTGTCTTTTCAGGCGTTCAGTCCAGTGACGCCATGGACTTTCCACAGCCGGATTCGTCTCAGTACCAAGCCCTTTATTTTCTGGCCGACCTCGGGATAGCCAGTTCTGAACTCGTGTAAATCATGAGAAATCCCAGATCTAGATCCGACCTCGGTCCATTGAACTTGACTACTGAATCCTTGATGCAAGGGGAGTCGCTTGGCATTTTGTTTAGTCTGTACGATTGTGGGGAAACATAGTATTAGATGGGGAAAACACCCATTACTGGGCCAGTAATATGGATTTGATAATTGGCGCTAGTTCACAAAGAGAAAGCAGACCCCGAGAAAGCCATGACCATAGCCGATGGCCATTGTGTAGTGCCTGTGGAACCCGTAGTGGCCATAGCCGATGGCACCGTTTCCGGAGGGCTGTAAACTTCACGATCAACCTTAGACAATCTAGTAGCTCACAGTATATACTTATATGGAAAGGAAAAAGAAAACAAATATTATTGCAGTTACTTACTTATTTAGGGATATTGGGCCTGCCTGAGCTCAAATATTATTACATAGCTGTCATGTCTGGTCTAGGCAGAAATTTATACAGGCTACGGCCAAGCCGCTTGCGCTCTACGACTTTTTACAATCACTCTATGACGCGACACCTTCGATTCATTTCCGGCGTGCCACCTTCACATACTGCAAGATCCAGCGCTGGGCCAAACAGCACCATAGGTATGTTCACACTACCTCTTGTGGGATCTCCAAACTGACATTCCTATCAAGGTTCCACGACAACATACACGTTGTTAGGACTTGCGATAATTGGTCTTGTTGGTGCACTGGGCATCAGGGAGAAGCCTTCGAAACGCCAGCTTTCTTCAACACAACCCCTATCCAACACTCCCAAGATTGAGCACGATATCTCTGCGGGAAACATCAAAGCAGCCTGCAAAGAATTTGCCGCGATATTGGGTCCTGAGAATGTATCTACAGAGCGAGCAGACCTCGTCACACATTCTGGCTCAGACTATCAATCGTACGCCTGGACTGAGGAATCCGCTATCCTATCACATGTCATACTCTACCCAGAAACAACCGAGCAGGTTTCGGAGCTGATGAAAATCTGCCATCGACGTCGGCTGCCTGTGACGCCGTACTCAGGAGGGACTTCAATCGAAGGCCAATACATACCTCAATTACAGGGCACATGTATCGACTTTGGCCGAATGAATAATATCGTCGAGTTAAACAAATATGATCTGGATTGCGTTGTGCAGCCTGGGATTGGGTGGATGGACCTGAACGAGGAGCTTGCAGTCCATGGTCTCTTCTTCCCTCCTGATCCAGGCCCAGGCGCAATGATCGGAGGAATGGTCGGCACAGGTTGCTCTGGAACTAACGCGGCAGCATATGGAACCATGAAAGACTGGGTTTTGTCGCTTACAGTGGTCCTCGCCGATGGTACAATTATTAAAACTCGCCAACGAGCTAGGAAGTCAAGTGCAGGTTATGATCTGACAAGAACTTTCATCGGAAGTGAGGGAACCCTTGGTCTAGTCACGGAAGCGACGCTCAAACTAGCAGTCAAGCCTCCTTGCGAAGCAGTAGCTGTATGTACCTTTCCAACGCTACGTGACGCAGCATCTGCGGTACGCGAGGTGTTATCCAACGGGATCCAGGTCGCAGCTGTCGAAATCCTGGATGAGGTCCAAATGAAGAGCATCAATGACTCTGCTTTGACTAGAATCAAGTGGAAAGAGGAGCCCACTCTGTTCTTCAAGTTCACCGGCAGCGATGAGTTCATCGTCCAACATCTTGCCAAACAGGTGGGAGGCATCACGAAACGCAATCGCAGCACAGCGTATACTTTTGCTTCTGATGAGGGTGAAAGAAACGAGTTGTGGTCCGCCCGGAAAAACGCGCTCTGGAGCATGCTAGCTATGAGAAAATCGCCAACTGATAAAGTCTGGACAACTGACGTGGCTGTTCCTCTCAGTCGACTACCCGATATCATTGAGTTTGCCAAAGATGATATCGAAAAGTCCGGGCTACTGGGCTCTATTGTTGGGCATGTCGGTGACGGGAACTTTCACACGTTGTTGCTGTTTCCTGAAGAGAAACGACATGTAGCTGAAGATGTTGTTCATCGAATGGTGGATAAGGCGATCGAGATGAAAGGCACAGCAACGGGTGAGCATGGTGTTGGACTTGTTAAGAGGGATTACTTGGAAAAGGAGCTTGGTCAGGGAGCAGTGGATACAATGCGATCGGTAAGCCTCATCAACTTTGATCAAATGCTAGAACTAACATGACGGATACAGATGAAGAACGCCTTTGATCCAATGTGTATATTGAACTGCGATAAAGTGATTCGTATGCAAGCGGCGTAGAACAAAGGCATCGATGCAGTTACTGTGCTTAAAGCAGAAGTGAATGAGGTGAATTTACACTAGGGGCAGGAAATTGAGATGAAAACACTTGAAGAAAGCATTTTTTAGTAATATTAAAGTACATATACTGCTTTTTATAAAACCCTTGGAACTACTTGCACATCAAGGGGGCAACTATCACCTGCCAAATCGACGTCGTATAGGTAGGTATAGCTTGTTTGATGTATAGTGCTAATTTTCTAAATAACTCTGACTCCCGATAGAGGATCAAGGAACGCTTTAATGCTAAGTAGCAGGCTCTACAACCCATTTTTGTCTATCTTAGCGGGAATGGAGGAGTGATAGGTTTGAGACATGGAAGGGTGACAGAAAAAAGTGTTTATTTATTCAATTTAGACTCGTCCCAGCTCCTGTGGCCCGATCCCGTGTGCTATCCCTGTGAAAAAGGCTGCCTACCGACCTTTTTGGCAGCCATGACCTGTCCCAAATGGGACTTCTCTCTACAGGCAGCTATTTTCTAAAAACGATGACAAATTCAATAGGAGCAAAACTGAATCTATCT
This sequence comes from Fusarium sp. NRRL 53497, assembly GCA_013184445.1. Classification (NCBI taxonomy): domain Eukaryota; kingdom Fungi; phylum Ascomycota; class Sordariomycetes; order Hypocreales; family Nectriaceae; genus Fusarium; species Fusarium sp. NRRL 53497. The sequence goes on along the minus strand of JABCJZ010000331.1, from coordinate 5,730 downwards.
GATACTTATACCAATTCCTTGATGGAGATGTCGCTGACCTAAGATGAAAAGATTATCTTTGCGACGGTCAACTATTGCGGGACATCCCTACAGATAAATGAGGATAAAAAATAGACTAATGTTATTACGTCACAGATCTCAGATCAGATAAGAATATCTATGATTTTACAATCCATGCTAATGATATGAGATCCTACATATATTTCTGTCAAACATCTGCTTGTATCCTTCAAATCGGTAGTATTGATCTGGTGGTTTGCCTATTAAATATCAAGCATCCCCATCTTCGTAATCTTTTTGGAAACACAAATTATCACTTCCAATAGACTCAAATCATGACAAGTAGCCCACACCTGGTTATCTCTTTGACCAGCACAAGGCATCAAAGTAGTCAAGACAGGGTATCAGGCCAATTAGAATAATTGATTCTGCCAATACAGAACAGCTTATATTCTTCTTACTAAATGGGGCTAATATCCAATAAGACTGAGTAAATTAGAAGGTTATACTTGACTAGAAGTAGACCAGTTATAGAGGAATATAGCCTTCTTGGAGATAGCTTCACCTAAATCTTGTAACCTTCTTGTATGTGGGGTCAAGTGGGTCAAGTGACCTGTTGATGCCTTGTGCCGCGCAAAGAGATACATACTATGCAGAAGTTCGCCAACAAGGCTCTGGAAGGCTAAAGCCGAAAATAGTTTTCTTCGCAATGTGTTCAATCATATTCTCAACAACATTTTATTGATCATATCAGGCTCTGTACAGAGCCGACAATGCCGCAACCAACCTCGCTGCCGAGATTGAGCAATGCAATAGCGCCACGAGTTTCAATACGAGACAAGGCGCAGCAAAATATCAATTTGGTAGGTGAAGTACCTAAAGCTGGAACTCTGATTGGCGGTGATGATTAGATCCTGGTCCGACTGGTCCAATGCTGACCATTATTACAAAAGTCCTGCATATTACCCTTGTCAGCTGAGTTGGCAAAAAACAGGGCGTCTTCGCGGAGAGGTTACCAACCTGATGAGAAATTTAGATCAAATAAAGCCAACTGTTTGCTCACGCTCCCTCAGACCTCTCTCTGACCAAACCCTCGCGTTCAATCTGGCTTATCACAACCCTTCTCTGTCTTCTGCCATTATTTACTCCCATAAGCCGAGGGGAATATCTTCAACTATCAAAGAGACGCATTGTACTTCTGTTCAACTAATCCAAGCGTGCGCTAAACGCGGCAATGGAGCAGAAGAGGAAGAACGAGGAGGACCCCGACCAAGCCACATTCAAAAGACTAAAGAGTCAAGATACTTTGACACATAATGACTACACTGTGGGTTGGGTTTGCGCGCTGCCCAAGGAGCTCACTGCAGCGACGGCAATGCTAGACGAGCAACACCCAGTCTTGCCCAAACCACTGAAGGATAACAACGCATATAGCCTTGGGTCTATCGGAGATCACAACATTGTCATGACTTGTCTACCCAAGGGTATGATCGGAAATGTCTCAGCAGCAACAGTTGCCAGCTCCATGGTGACTACTTTCCCATCCATCAAGCTAGGGCTGATGGTAGGCATTGGGGGCGGCGTTCCTTCGAACAAAGTTAGACTTGGCGATGTCGTGGTTAGTACAGCTACTAGCATATTCCCCGGTGTCGTCAAGTGGGATTTTGGAAAAGTTCACGGCGAAGATGAGTTCGAACGGACCGGGTCACTCAACAATCCGCCCCAGGCGCTGCTTACAGCTTTGACGCTACTGGAGACTCAGCACAATCTGGTTGGAACCAAGATTCCGAATTACCTCGATGAACTGAAAACAAAATGGCCAAAGCTAGCCTCGAAATCCTTGAGAAACGATTCGCTCAAAGATGTGTTGTTCAAGGCAAGTTACAGCCACGTCAAAGAACCGATTCCAGATGCCGGAGAAGAAGAGGACGAAGATGAAGAAGACGAAGAACATGAGAGTTGCCGGCTCTGTGATAAGGCTATGACTGTAAAGAGGAAGCCGAGGGATATGATAGTTCACTATGGTCTCATTGCATCAGGCGACAAGCTCATCAAGGACGCTGTTTCTCGGAACAGACTCAACAATGACCTAGGAGGCCATGTCTTATGCATCGAGATGGAAGCCGCAGGGCTTATGAATCACTTCCCCAGCCTGGTCATTCGAGGTATCTGCGACTATGCGGACTCGCACAAGAACAAAGACTGGCAAGAACATGCAGCCATTGTCGCGGCAGCGTTTGCAAAAGAACTTCTACAGTATATCCAGGCAAGCGACGTGGAGAGAGAGCGCCCAATGAAAGATATGATTCAAGATGGTTAGTTCTTATTAGTCAGGTCGATTGTAAACAGGTCTAACTTAGGGGCAGTTCATTCAATTGTATCCGAAACACGAGAAGACGTTGTCAACATCAAATCTGCGCAAATGAAAGATCAAGGTATCCGTATACTCGATTGGCTCACGGCAGTTGATTACGGGCTGCAACAAAGCCAATACCAAAGCCTCCGACAACCCAGAACCGGTAGTTGGCTTACTGAGACGACGGAGTTCCGTACCTGGATAGCTACAAGCGGGCAAACTCTGTTTTGCCAAGGTATTCCAGGTGCCGGGAAAACAATACTGACATCAATTGTGATCGATCACCTCAAGTCCAGCTTCCGCAATGACCAGACTGTTGGCATAGCATACGTGTATTGTAACTTTCAGCGGCATGACGAACAAACCCTGGAACAGGTTCTTGCTAGTCTTCTCAAGCAGCTTGCTGGGAACCTTCTCTTGTTACCGCAAGATGTCATTGGTCTCTATTCTAAGCATGAGAAAGACCGAACCCGTCCAACATCCGAGAGCCTTGTCATTGTTCTCAGAAAGGTCATTGAGAAATTTTCGCGAGTCTTTGTTCTCATCGACGCACTTGATGAGTACGGTGTGATTGGAAGCTCACGGAAGTCCTTTCTAGATGAGCTGGGTCAGCTTCAGAAAGAAGACAGAATCAACGCTTTTATGACCTCGCGTTTCGATAACAGGATTAATTCGGAGGTTGAACAAGCCTTCACGAGCATGACCAGGATGGAGATCCAGGCAACTGCAGAAGACATAGAGACGTATGTTGAGGGCAGATGGAACATACTACCCCCTGCCGTTCAACAAAATACAGACCTGCAAAAGGCTATTAAAGAAGTAATCGGGATATCTGCCGATGGAATGTAGGTTCCGAGTCCAGATCCAGAAAGGAAAAGGACACATGCTTAAAACTCTCAGGTTTCTGTTAGCACGAGTGTATCTGAACTTATTGAGCTACCAAGATTCAGAGACTGAGATTCGACTTCAATTGGAGGCTTTTGCAAACAGGCAAGGCCAAGGTGAGGAAGGAAAGACCACGGCATTGACAGATGCATACAAACAAACAATGGACAGGATCCAGCAGCAGCAGCCGAAACATGCCAACCTTGCTAAACAGGTACTAGCATGGCTTGCACATGCTAGGAGAGAGCTCGAGGTGGAAGAACTTCAACAAGCTTTAGCAACAAGCTCATTACAACGCGAAACTTGCGATGCAGATTTACCATACCATGGAAGGTTGGTTGAAGTATGCGCTGGGCTTGTGGCTATCAACGAAAAGAGGGTGTCTTTCCACGAAAAGAAGAATATCATCCAGCTCGTTCACTACACTGTCCAAGAATACATCGACGAGAGACCTGAAGAGTTGCTCCCGATGACAGAACAAGACATCGCGAGGACCTGCCTTGTGTATCTCTCATTCAGCCCATTTGACCAGGAGGCTGGTAGTTATCAGTACAAAGAAACTCTACTGAGCTTTTATCCATTCTATCACTACGCAGCAACGAACTGGGGACATCATGCTCGAGATTCATCAATCTCAGGCGACGAGCTTGTGAGCTTTTTCAACAGCGAAACTAATATCAGGAAATCTACAAACATCCTGAAGCTCGATAGCCCATTGAGAAATGGTGGCTATCGGGGAGATCCTCCCAAGTTGGTGACTACGCTTCATTTGGCCGCATTGTTCGGACTCACGAAGCTTGCTGCCAGGCTAGTGGAAACAGGATCTGGAGCAGACCCGGTAGACAGTAACAACAGAACTCCTCTATCCTATGCGGCATCTCACGGATACGACACCATTGTTACATTATTACTTGAGAACGGGGCTGAAATAGATTCTCGTGGTGGCGGGCGTGAATACTCAGGGCGGACACCGCTGTCATTTGCTGCAGAGTTTGGTCACGCGGCCACCACTCAATTGTTACTCGACAGCAAAGCTAACCCATCGTCACAATCTACTTCTTCCATTGATTTCGGATGGACGCCCCTATCATACGCAATAGCAAATGGGCACAGTGAAATCGCTCAGCTATTACTCCAGGCGGGTGTTGACGACATACGAGGGGAATTGTCGAATGCAGCATGCGGAGGGCACGAGGATATTGTGCGCCAGCTATTAGGAATGGGTGCTGAGATTGATTATATCGACGGGGAAGGGCGGACAGCAATCTCTCTTGCGGCAGAGAATGACCACGAGGCCATTGTCCGCCTTTTATTGAACAAAGGTGCTAACCCCGCTCTAATGGCTTCTGAAGACAAACAAGAGTACGGCGCGGGACAAACGCCGCTATCGTTTGCTGCACAAAATGGAAATCAAGCCATTTTTGAGATGTTGCTCATCGCAAACAGAGATCAGGTAGATTCTATCGACACTTGGGGGAAAAGTCCACTATCATATGCTGCAGCTCGGGGGCATGAATCTATCGTGACTTTATTACTACAACAAGGAGCCAATCCCCATCCTGTTCCAAGCCATCAAAAACCAACAGATCCAATGTCAGGTCGTGAGGCTAGGCTGTCACCTTTATCACTAGCGGCAAAGAACGGTCATAAATTGATTGTCGAACTGTTATTGGCTAATGGAGTTGATCCCGAATCTAAAACTTGGGAAGGGAGAACCCCCTTATCAGTTGCAGCACATTACGGGCATGAGGGCATTGTCCAGCTACTTCTCACCAGGGGTGCCAATCCAAACTCCAAAACCAAGGACGATGACATTGACAATGATTGGGGACCTCTCTTGGCAGACCAAAGCTGTGGAGGAAGAACGCCACTTTCATTTGCTGCAGGGAGCGGGCGTGAGGCCGTTGTTCTGATGCTACTCCAGAGAGCTGAGGTCGAACCAGATTGCACGGATGACAATGGTCGTACTCCTCTCTCATATACTGCAGAGCGGGGTTACGAGTCCATTGTCCAGTTACTCCTTGAAAGGGGGGTCGATGTGGATTCTCGATGTACTACCGGTAAGAATAGAGGCAAAACACCACTGGCGTTTGCCGCTGAGTATGGCCAGGAAGAGGTTGTTCATTTGCTAATCAAGGGAGGGGCTAACATAGACTCTAAGGATGATTATGGGCGAACACCAATTTCATTAGCGAGAGGAGAGGGGAAAAAGCAAGTAGTCAAGGTGCTGTTAGAGTATAAGAACGCGTTTAAGTCACTGGCTCTCGGGGAAGAGATAGAGGGGCAAGGAATTACAGCTCTTTTCGAGGAATAAGAATAAAAGCTTCCTTCCATCCCTAGCAACTGAAGCCATACTTTTATTTATCAGATAATAAGACTTGGATAAACTATATAAATAATAACTTTACTTTAATTTTAAGATAGATTTTCCCATAATAGTAATATTAGGGCTTTATAGCTAGAGATAATATAGCAGATTTTAAATATAA